>CM038710.1:46179969-46362469 GCA_021613375.1 Megaleporinus macrocephalus | reverse complement strand
TTGGAGTTAGTTTGAAGTTTGTCTGGAGTTAGTCTGAAGTTAGTTTGGAGTTTGTTTGAAGTTTGTCTGGAGTTAGTCTGAAGTTAGTTTGGAGTTAGTTTAGAGTTAGTTTTAAGTTTGTCTGGAGTTAGTCTGAAGTTAGTCTGAAGTTAGTTTGGAGTTAGTTTGAAGTTTGTCTGGAGTTAGTCTGAAGTTAGTTTGGAGTTTGTTTGAAGTTTGTCTGGAGTTAGTCTGAAGTTAGTTTGGAGTTAGTTTAGAGTTAGTTTTAAGTTTGTCTGGAGTTAGTCTGAAGTTAGTCTGAAGTTAGTTTGGAGTTAGTTTGAAGTTTGTCTGGAGTTAGTCTGAAGTTAGTTTGGAGTTTGTTTGAAGTTTGTCTGGAGTTAGTCTGAAGTTAGTTTGGAGTCAGATTGGAGTTAGTTTGAAGTTTGTCTGGAGTTAGTCTGAAGTTAGTTTGGAGTTTGTTTGAAGTTTGTCTGGAGTTAGTCTGAAGTTAGTTTGGAGTTAGTTTAGAGTTTGTTTGAAGTTTGTCTGGAGTTAGTCTGAAGGTAGTTTAGAGTTAGTTTGGAGTTAGTTTGAAGTTAGTCTATAGTCAGTCTGAAGTTAGTCTGGAGTTAGTCTGGAGTTAGTTTGAAGTTAATCTGGAGTTAGTCTGAAGTTGGTCTGAAGTTGGTCTGAAGTTAGTCTGGAGTTAGTTTGAAGTTAGTCTGTGTGAAAACAAGCATGAGTTCCTGTGGACTAAGAGGAAAGAGATCGGCTATACAATGAAATAAATATGCTTCGTGAGATGGCATGCTAAAAAGAGATAAAGAGAGTGAGAGAGAGTGAGAGAGAGTGAGAGATGGGTGGGGTTGGGTGGGGGGGGGGGTGTTCAAAGCAAAGGTTAAACCAACAGGATTCAATGGCTTGCCTCTCTGACTGGCTGTTATGAAAGAAACGGCGTGATGAATCAAACTGAAGTCATAAACCATAACGGCCTCCACCCTCGGAACAGCCTGCCCTGCTTAAAGCCCCCCGGCGCCCCCCCACACTGCCTCCAGCCCAGACGTGTTAAGTCCAGCTAGCCACTCACGGTGGCTGGCTAACAGTTTCAGACAGGCGTGGGTTTTGTGGGGGGGTATCCAAGCAGGATCTGCCCCGTGTGCTGCCAGGTCAGGCGGGAAAAACAGAGGCTACAGCCAGGAAACAGCACCCCCCCACTCACCCCCATCCCATCCAGCCCCAGGGCCTACGGACCCCTGGTAATCCCCGTAATATTACCCCCCACCACCCCCCTTAACGCACACACAGATAAACTCTTGACTTCAGGACACTACGGTAGTCAACGTTTCCACAGGAGCCTGTTGCTGCAGCGGAGCGGCCGGCCTGTAGAAACTTTCAACTAATCAATACGTCTAATCAGTTAAAATCAATAGAACAGAAATCAGAGTTTCTAAGACCTGTACTTGAAATCATTTCATTAATTTTAAAAAATCCACTTATTGACTATGCGTGAGTTAATTTACTAAAACTGCTCAGAATTCAGCTTTAAGACTGATGTATGTAAATAAGCTCTGTGCTGATTGGCTGTCCTGCATTGCACAGCATTCAGAAAGTACAGACTGTAGTAATGCAGTTATAGCTCAGAGACCCTCCCTGTGTTTCTCTATCGTGGTGACACTTACGTATGTGTTAAAGAGCTGTTTCAGTATTATGTATTATTGCTATTGAACCATAAGTCTTATTATTGTCTAGTTATAATGTTATAACATACTAATAACACTGTAATATTAATATATAACAGCAACAGCCTGGTTTCACCCAGTTTTACTGACACTACTCAAATCCACTCTTCACCCTAATCCACCTAGATAGATATAAATTCATTAATATAGAGAGATAGATAGAAATACATTAATATAGATAGATAGATAGATAGATAGATAGATAGATAGATAGATAGATAGAAATACATTAATATAGAGAGATAGATAGAAATACATTAATATAGAGAGATAGATAGATAGATAGATAGATAGATAGATAGATAGATAGATAGATAGATAGATAGATATAAATGCATTAATAAAGATAGATAGATAGATAGATAGATAGATAGATAGATAGATAGATAGATAGATAGATAGATAGATAGATAGATAGATAGATATAAATGCATTAATATAGATAGATAGATAGATAGATAGATAGATAGATAGATAGATAGATATAAATGCATTAATATAGATAGATAGATAGATAGATAGATAGATAGATAGATAGATAGATAGATAGGTAGATAGATAGATAGATAGATAGATAGATAGATAGATAGATATAAATGCATTAAGATAGATAGATAGATAGATAGATAGATAGATAGATAGATAGAAAGAAATAAATACATTACGATAGATAGATAGATAGATAGATAGATAGATAGATAGATAGATAGATAGATAGATATGAATGCATTAAGATAGATAGATAGATAGATAGATATAAATGCATTAATATAGATAGATAGATAGATAGATAGATAGATAGATAGATAGATAGATAGATAGACAGACAGATAGATAGATAGATAGAAATACATTAATATAGATAGATAGATAGATAGATAGATAGATAGATAGATAGATAGATATAAATGCATTAATAAAGATAGATAGATAGATAGATAGATAGATAGATATAAATGCATTAAGATAGATAGATAGATAGATAGATAGATAGATAGATAGATAGATAGATAAATAGATATAGATATAAATGCATTAAGATAGATAGATAGATAGATAGATATAAATGCATTAATATAGATAGATAGATAGATAGATAGATAGATAGATAGAAATACATTAAGATAGATAGATAGATAGATAGATAGATAGATAGATATAAATGCATTAATAAAGATAGATAGATAGATAGATAGATAGATAGATATAAATGCATTAAGATAGATAGATAGATAGATAGATAGATAGATAAATAGATATAGATATAAATGCATTAAGATAGATAGATAGATAGATAGATATAAATGCATTAATATAGATAGATAGATAGATAGATAGATAGATAGATAGATAGAAATACATTAAGATAGATAGATATATCTACTCTACTTTTAATGTAAGTCAATGGAACCAGACGTCTTTCCAAGTCATTCTGAGTCACTTCTTTTGGTGTAGATGATGTAAATAACTGAGGGCACGTTCACATGATATTGAGTTTTGAGCACTACCGTAAATCAGCCCTGCTAACCAGAGTGATGTCTATTTCTATACTAGTCTTTCTCAATACCTGTGAAAAGAGAGAAAGGGGTGATGGCCGGGGCAAGAGAGAGAGCGAGTGAGAGTCACAGCAAGACAGAGAAAGAGAGAGAGAGAGAGAGTTGCTGAGCACACACTTGGTATCCACTCATTCGCACACACTGGCTCCAGGCATGTTTTTTGGGAGGGGGTGTGGTGGGGGTGGGAGGGGGGTGCATGAGAAAAAGAGAAAGAGAGAGAGAATGAAAGAGTGAGAGAGAGAGTGAGAGTGGGCGAGCGAGATCGCTGCCCCTTTTCTTGCCCAAACCCATCAAGTACGGGCCAGGGACCCTGAAAACCGGGGGATTAGAGGCTAGTGGAGCTCAGCTCAGCCCAGCGCTGTCCTGCCGCACACGCTACACTGCCTCAGTAAAGCAGCCCAACATGGTTCTCACACACACACAACCATTTACCAGAACTCTCTGTCAACCACACACACACACACACACACACCAGCACCATTTCATAAGCACACAAACAGCCCTGCACACACACACACACACAGACCCCCAGGTATTTCATCTGTTTACTGTCTAAACAGCTATTCATCACAACTATACATACAATAACATGGGACTCCTAACAACCACCTGAAAAACCTTCTAGACCCACCAACACCGTCCCCCACCCCCCATCAGATAAACAGCACTTACAGCTTTGAGAGAGAGGAGAACATCAAGCTCCACTCTTGATCTGAGAACATCCACATGTGTTTCTGTCCATCCTTCCACTGTGAGAAGACACCTCAGTGCTTTGGGGTCTGAAAGGATGTGTAGCTGTTCACAAAGCACCTCACTGAGAACATAAAGAGATACAGACACATCAAATAAAGAAGCTGCTGCTGTTCTCAGACCACCCCAGAGTCCAGAACCTTAACACCACTGAATGTGTTTAAGGTTCTTGAAATGGTGTGAAGCTGAACCAGTTTCTAAGACTGAACTTTGGAGGTAAGTTTTTTTTTTTGAGGAACTGAATGTGGACCTCCTGAGAAGCTAATACATCAGAAGAATCATACTGGTCAGCAGGGCTGAGTGTTCAAACGTTTAGAAAGACAGTAGTTCTATAGAGAAGCTAATAAAGGTGGACACGAAACATTCAAACTTCTCATCATTTATTTATTTCTTATGGTTTCTATATACAGACTCAAAAAGGTTTTCCATCTACACGCTGAATGGGTTGACTGGTTACAGTGTGATCTCCAAGACTTTAGGTATTAACCATCCACACTTAGACTACAGATGGAGACTATTTAGTACTGTGGCTACTCTCCTTAGAAGTGGGCGCCCAGTCAAGTTGACTCCAAAGGAACTACACAGAATGCTCAGAGAGGTAAAGAAGAACCCTAGAGTAACAGATAAAGGCTTGAGGGACTGAGGGAACTGAGGGAACTGGTTAACATCATTGAACAGGCATGGTGTCCACTGTTCCTCTGTAAAGAAGATCAGGGCCATCTACATGCCTAATGGGTTCTTTGCATGGTGAATTGGTTCTATAGACTGACTGAGAAAGTGCTGTATATGGTTCTGTACAGAACCAAAAACCTTGTACATTAGGAACATTGTACCTGGAACCTTGTTTTGATGATATCTACAACACAATCTTCTTCAATCTGATGAGCAAACAAACATAATAACGTCTATTAGAGAAAACGGGACGGGGTTGAGGTGATCATGTGATGGTTTTGGAGAGATTGTAGCCTCATAGTTCTGGTAAAAAAGATAACAATCATGTTGTGATCTTCTACATGTGGGATAATTTGATTATCAGTTCAATCATCACAATTGCACGGTTCTATAGTCCAGACAATGATTCAATGTAGAAGAACCATCGGCATGCTTATATGGCTCTTTGTATGGTGAGATGGTTCTTCAGATAAATTAAGAATGGGCTGGTTCTATATAGCACCCCAAACCTTGTACAATAGCAGAACCCTTTTTTGGGTTCTGTATAGAACCATAGAAAACACATCCATGAACCATTTAAGCCTGATAGTTCTTCTTGGCCAATGAGGTACAGGTTCAGTATAGTAGGATAGTAGGTTTTTGAGCACGAACCGTGATGACATCCGCAGACATGTTGACTGGCAAAAGTGGAGGCAACAATGGCCTCAAGAGACCCTCAAGCGCGTAGTGGTCTGCTGAAGATCTTCTATGTCTTTCTAACACCAGTAATTCATCCAAACGTCTGCAATAACAGCACCAATGCTTACAGCTAATCTATGCACTCCATGTAATCTCAACATCTGGTTACTATTGTTTACTGCCGCTGTGCAGCACCCACTGTCGGTGCCGTATTCTTCGACGTTCCTTGGTTCCAGTAAAATCTGGGGCAAATGAAAGTTGGTTCTCTGAATAGCACCAAGGTTTTGAGAAGCCTGAACCAAGATTATTTGGAACAGGCACTTGAGCTCGGCAAACAAACACACAAACAAATAATTCAACCTGGAGTCCAACCAATGAAACAAGATTGGAGCGAGGTGTAGAGCTACTCTGACTTATAAAAGACACTGAAGCTTTTTGAGTTTGCTCTTCACAAGAAGCATCTGCTGATGTGAACCATGCCTCCGATCACCAACGATCAAGAACTGCTGATCTGCATAAAACTGGTATGGGTTACAGAGTGATCTCCAAGACTTTAGATATTTACCATCAACAGTTAGACACACTGTCTACGATGGAGATGAGTTAGTACTGTGGCTACTCTCCCTAGAAGTGGGCGCCCCACCAGCTTGACTCCAAAGGAACTACACAGAATGCTCAGAGAGGTAAAGAAGAACCCTAGAGTGACAGCTGAAGGCTTGAGGGAATCATTGGAACAGGTTAACATCTCTGTTCATGAGTCTACCATACCATCCTTCGATGTTCCTTGGTTCCAGTCAAATCTGGTGCAAACGAAAGCTGGTTGTCTGAATAGCACCAAGGATTTGAGAAGCCTGAACCGTACCTGGATTGTTTGGGACGGGCAGTTGTTGAGCTCGGCAAACAAACACACAAACAAATTATTCAATTCAATTAAAGAATCTGCAAGTTCAACATAAGAGATCCATGTCTACACGGATCCCAACACCAGATCCTAATTATAAGCCCTTGTTTGGTATTTCGAAGATGAGGAAGCTGGGCTGGGGGGGGGGCATGGGGGTGCGTGTCCGTCCTCCAGGCTGTGGGATAGACCAGACCCGGCCGTGTGCTTTGTTTGAGGAGATTCCTGCAGGGTTATGTGGCTCAGACGGCCGGCTGAGTAAGCGCGTGTGTGGCTGGACAGTATGTGCGGCCAGTGCAGTGCCGGCCTCGAGGCTGTTGGAGGGCTAATAAAGCTCTTTAAGCAGGACACTCAAATTTTGGGCCTCGGGGGTGACGCAGCCTTCTCTGCTCTAGCACACTCGGCCAGGCTTGACCTCTTCCGCAGGCCAACTAGTGGCTAATTCAACTACAGAACAGAAATTCACTCGATTGTTTTGAATATAGTAGAGCAGCTTTCTGCACGTCAAACCATCATGTGAAACACAGCAATGCGCTAGGTGGCCAAAAGTATGTGGACAATGGTTCTGTGTAGAAGAACCAACGGGATGCTTATATGTATGGTGAAATGGTTCTTCAGACCGATGAAGAATGAGCTGTATATGGTCCTATATAGAACCCCAAACCTTGTACCATAACAGAACCCTTTTTGGGTGCTGTATGGAACCAAATTCTAAAAATAGTTCTCTATGGAACCATAAAAAACACATTCTTCATGAACCACTAAAGTCTGATAGCTCTTTTTGGCCAGGTTCCATTCCAGTTCATGCACCAAAATTTGATTCCAAAAATAAATCAGTTCGTTACCTGAAACATTCGTTCCCAGCTGGAACCAAAGAATAGTAGGTTCTTGAGCACGAGCCATGATGACATCCACAGACATGTTGGTTGTTGAGACCCTCAAGCGTGTAGTGGTCTGCTGAAGATCTTCTGTGTCTGCTTAACATCATCCAAACCATCCTGCTGAGATAAAAACAGATAACTGCAGCTTTCTGCACGTCGAATAATCATAGAAATCTTATTGAAACACAGCTATGTACTATGTGGCCAAAAGTATGTGGACAATGGTTCTGTGTAGAAGAACCATCGGGTTGCTTATGGTAAAATGGTTCTTCAGACCGATGAAGAATAAGCTCTATATGGCCCTATATAGAACCCCAAACCTTGTACCATAGCAGAACCCTTTTTGGGTGCTGTATAGAATCATTTTCTAAAAATAGTTCTCTATGGAACCATATAAAACACATTCTCCATGAAACCATTAAAGTCTGATAGCTCCTTTTCCAATGAGGAACAGGTTCCATTCCAGTTCATGCATCAAATTTTGATTCGTTCGCATTTCCACCAAAAATAAATCAGTTTCTTACCTGAAACGCTCGTTCCCAGCTGGAACCAAAGAATAGTAGGTTCTTGAGCACGAGACGTGATGACCTCCACGGACATGTTGGTTGTTGAAACCTGCTGAAGATCTTCTGTGTCTGCTTAACACCAATAATTTATCCAAACATCTGTAATAACAGCACCAACGCTCACAGCTAATCTATGTACTCCATGTAATCTACGCTGTCTGGTTACTACTGTTTACTGCTGCTGTGAAACGTTGAGCTGCTAGGGAGCCTTGAGGATCCCCGCTGAGATAAAAACAGACAACTGCACATCAAACAATCATGTAAAACTCATTGAAACACAGCCATTACCTATGTGGCCAAAAGTATGTGGACACATATACATTGCACCCATATAGGCTTGTTGGACACCCCAACCAAAACCAAGGGCATCAACATGAAGTTGGCTCTGCCTTTATAATAATGTGGCTCTAGTCTTCTTTGATCTGCTACATGACCATCTTTCCATTGGAGAAACTTGCCCTTAGGCCAATATGGCACCTTTCAAGATGACACCCATGTTCAGGACGTAGCCTAAAAGACAGGCTCCCTCACCCGTTACTCGCTGGGGTATTCAGATACTTCATGTTCTCTTTTGTTTCTGAAATGAAAGGTTGTCCCTGAGACTTTTGACTCACCCTGTAGAGTGTGTCTCATGTTGGACTGGCTCACAATCATTGTTCCAGTTCATCCCAGAGGTGTTCAGTGGGGTTGAGGTCCAGAGCTCTGTGAAGGCTACTGGAGTTCCAAACTCCACAAAATAAGTCTTCAAGAGAACGCAGTTCCACTAATCCAGAGTGCAGCGGTGGAGCTTCACACTGCTCCAGCCGACGTTTGGCATTGCACATAGTGATCTTGGGCTTGTGTGCAGCTGCTCGCACAAGGTGAAACAGGAAAAGTTGGAGAAGAAGCTGAGGACTTGGTATGTAACTGCTGCGGTATTTAAGGTGAAACAGGAAAAGTTGGAGAAGAAGCTGAGGACCTGGTATGTAACTGCTGCACCATTTAAGGTGGAACGGGAAATGTTAAAGAAGAAGCTGAGGACTTGGTATGTAACTGCTGCGGTATTTAAGGTGAAACAGGAAAAGTTGGAGAAGAAGCTGAGGACCTGGTATGTAGCTGCTGCACCATTTAAGGTGGAACGGGAAATGTTAAAGAAGAAGCTGAGGACCTGGTATGTAACTGCTGCGGTATTTAAAGTGGAACGGGAAATGTTGAAGAAGAAGCTGAGGACTAGGTATGTAACTGCTGCACCATTTAAGGTGGAACAGGAAAAGTTGAAGAAGAAACTGAGGACTTGGTATGTAACTGCTGCACCATTTAAGGTGGAACAGGAAAAGTTGGAGAAGAAGCTGAGGACTTGGTATGTAACTGCTGCACCATTTAAGGTGGAACAGGAAAAGTTGGAGAAGAAGCTGAGGACTTGGTATGTAACTCCTGCGGTATTTAAGGTGGAACAAGAAATTTGAAGAAGAAGCTGAGGACTTGATATGTAACTCCTGCGGTATTTAAGGTGGAACAGGAAAAGTTAAAGAAGAAGCTGAGGACTTGGTATGTAACTCCTGCGGTATTTAAGGTGGAACAAGAAATTTGAAGAAGAAGCTGAGGACTTGATATGTAACTCCTGTGGTATTTAAGGTGGAACAGGAAATGTTGAAGAAGAAGCTGAGGACTTGGTATGTAACTGCTGCACCATTTAAGGTGGAACGGGAAATGTTGAAGAAGAAGCTGAGGACTTGATATGTAACTCCTGTGGTATTTAAGGTGGAACAGGAAAAGTTGAAGAAGAAGCTGAGGACTTGGTATGTAACTGCTGCGGTATTTAAGGTGGAACAGGAAAAGTTGAAGAAGAAGCTGAGGACTTGGTATGAAACTGCTGCACCATTTAAGGTGGAACAGGAAAAGTTGAAGAGGAAGCTGAGGACTTGGTAGGCCTTTGAGGTGGACTGGCCCCCAAAGGCTATATGGAGAGAAGTCTACACGTCAGAGCAGAGGGGTCTCTGAGCAGTGTTGCTTTCCTGTCTGTCTCTGAAGCCCCCCTTTTACTGTCCTCTTTACTTTACTGCCAATCAGATTTGTCCAGATCTAGCGAGGCGTCTAAGTGACGCAGGAGGCCTACGGATCGGACGTCAGAGTCTGGGCGGCTCCGAGAAGACAGCGCTGAAAAACTGTGAACGCACACAAGGAGCTTCTTTCAGCTCAGGCTGCTCCAGAGGTTGGCCTGTCAGCAGGTACTTCTGTCTGTCTGGTGCTATCATAAAACAGCTCCTCTGGTCTGCTTCCAACTTCATTAGCAGACTCGGTGATGAAGAGTCACTGGATCAAAAGGCTTTGATCTGTACGGCGTAATGTATGTTTCACGCTTGACACATTATTGCCAGATTTATCACACATTACACTGTAACACGGAGCAGAGAACAACGGGAATGAGGTTTAATTCCATGTCTGTTCTTTATTTGTCCCAGGGCTGTCCACTGCGGAGCCTGGACTATAGATTCAGCCCAGCAGTAAACGGCATGTCGGCCAATAATATATATAATTTTATAGTATTTTTAAGCTATTTCTAAGTTTTGGTTAAAAGAGAAAATCTGGGACGTGAGTGTTCAGTTATTGAAAAGCCAGTTAAAGAAGTATCTAGGTAGATACAGCCCAGCAGGCTCTCTCATTGGTTAGGCCTTCAGGAGCTGAACAGAAGTGTGTAACTGCGGCACCATTTAAGGCAGAACAGGAAAAGTTGAAGAAGAAACTAGAACTTGGTATGTAGCTGCTGTGCCATTTAAGGTGGAACGGGAAAAGTTGAAGAAGAAGCTAAAGACTTGGTATGTAGCTGCTGTGCCATTTAAGGTGGAACAGGAACATTTGAACAAGAAGCTAAGGACTTGGTATGTAACAGCTGTGCAATTTAAGGTGGAACAGGAAAAGTTGAAGAAGAAGCTGAGGACTTGGTATGTAACTGCTGCGGTATTTAAGGTGGAACAGGGACAGTTAAAGAAGAAGCTAAGGACTTGGTATGTAACCGCTGTGCCATTTAAGGTGGAACAGGAACATTTGAACAAGAAGCTAAGGACTTGGTATGTAGCTGCTGCAACAGGACTTGGTATGTAACTGCTGTGCCATTTAAGGTGGAACTGGCCCACTGTATGGCCTACGAGCTGCTGGACAATAGATTCAGCCCAGCAAGCTCTCCCATTGTTTAGGCCTTCAGGAGCTGAACTGAAGGACTGGTATGTTTGATTAACCATCAACATAATTAGAAACTGACAGTGAAGTCGACCAATCAAGTTCAAGGGGTGGGACCAGACTTTTGAGCAAAAACCTTGCTGTAGGTATTTTGGAACTTCTAGTCCAATCATATTTCAGTTCAGCAGTAGTAGCTCTACATCAGGAATATATACTGAAAGAGTTACAATAAAACCTTATTTTTACCATATCTGTCCAGTTTATCAGCTCCACTGACCATGTAGGGACACTCTGTAGTCCTACAGTTCTGAACTACAATGTTTTGATACAGTTGTTTAGTTTTACAGTGTTTATTTATTTATTTATTTATTTATCTATTTATTATATATATTTTTTGGGATGTACATACACATTTATCTAAGCACCACTAGGTAAAGTGAGACGTTCAGGCAGTTCCAGCCGGCAGGCGTCACAGAGGCGTTAGTGAGTTTCAGCTCAGTGTAATGAGACTGTGGACGCTGTGGACGCTGTGGACGCTGTGGACGCTGTGGAGCGGTGTGTGATGTGTCTGAGGTGGCCGAGCATTGCAGGGTGCTGAGAGACACACAGACCTTCATTCACTCCTTTATTACAGACACAGAGAGAGGGGGGGTGCAGATATAGAGAGAGAAAATGAGAAAGATGGATACATAGAGAAGAGGAGAGAATTAGAAGAAAAGAAAAAGGGAAGAGAAGAAAAAAGGGAGAGAAAGAGAAAAGAGGAAAGAAGAGAAGAGACGAAAATAAAGAGAGGAAGTGGGAAAAGAAAAGAACAGTACAGAACAGAAGAGAAGTAACAAAAGAGAAAAGTAAAAGAGGAGAGGAGAAGAAGAAAGTTGATAAAAAGAGAAGAAGAAAAGAAAAGATGAGAGAAGAAGAAAAAACAGGGAACAGAAAAGAAGAAAAGAATATAGAAGAAGAGAAGAAGGAAAGGGACAGAAAGAAAAGAGAAAAGAAAGAGAAGGGAAGAGAAGAGAAAGGGAGAGAAAGAAAAAAGATGAAATGAGAGAAAAGAGGAAAGAAGAGAAGAGTAGAAGAAACAGAAGAGAAGAGAAGAATAAGAAGAGGGAAAAAGAGAAGAAGGAAAAGGATTGAAAGAGAAGAGTAAAGAAGGACAGAGAATAAAAAAGACAGGAAGGGGGAAAAGGAAAGAACAGTACATAACAGAAAAGAAGAGATGAAAGAAAGAAGAAAAAAAGGGATTGAAAGAACAGAAAAGAAGAGAAGAGGAGAAGGAAAGAGAAGAGAAAAGGAGAGAAGAAAAGAATATAGAAGAAGAGAAGAAGGAATGGGACAGAACGAAAAAAGAGAAAAGAAAGAGAATGGAAGAGAAGAAAAAGGGAGAGAAAGAGAAAAGAAGAAGGAAAAAAAAAGAAGATAAGAGAAGAAAAAGAGGAAAGAAGAGAAGAAAAAGAACAGAAACGAAGAGAAGAGAAGAATAAGAAGAAGGAAAAAGAGAAGAAGGAAAAGGATTGAAAGAGAAGTAAAGAAGAAAACAGAATAAAATAAAAAAGACAGGAAGGTGGAAAGAAAAAAACAGTACAGAAAAGAAGAGAAGAGAAGAAAGGTGATAAGAAGAGAAGAACATATAAGAGAAGAAAAGAAGAAGAAAAAAGGGGTTGTAAGAGAAGAGAAAAGAATAGAAGACAGGAAGGTGAAAAGAAGAGAACAGAAGAGGAGAAGTAAGGAAAGAGAAGAGAAAGGAAGAGAAGAAAAGAATATAGAAGAAGAGAAGGAAAGGGACAGAAAGAAAAAAGAGAAAAGAAAGAGAATGGAAGAGAAGAAAAAGGGAGAGAAAGAGAAAAGAAGAAGGAAAAAAAAGACAAAAGAAGAGGAAAGACGATAAGAGAATAAAAAGGAAAGAAGAGAAGAAAAAGAACAGAAAAGAAGAGAAGAGAAGAATAAGAAGAGGGAAAAAGAGAAATAGAAAATGGATTAAAAGAGAAGAGTAAAGAAGAAAAGAGAATAAAATAAAAAAGACAGGAAGGGGAAAGAAAAAACAGTACAGAAAAGAAGAGAAGAAGAAAGGTGATAAGAAGAGAAGAACAGATAAGAGAAGAAAAGAAGAAGAAAAACGGGTTGTAAGAGAGAAGAATAGAAGACATGAAGGGGAAAAGAAGAAAACAGAAGAGGAGAAGTAGGGAAAGAGAAGAGAAGAAAAGAATATAGAAGAAGAGAAGAAGGAAAGAGACAGAAAAAAAAGAAAGAGAATGGAAGAGAAGAAAAAGGGAGAGAAAGAGAAAAGAAGAAGAAAAGAAAAGACAAAAGAAGATAATAGAATAAAAAGAGGGAAAAAAGAAGACAAAGAACAGAAAAGAAGAGAAGAGAAGAATAAGAAGAGGGAAAAAGAGAAGAAGGAAAAGGATTAAAAGAGAATAAAAATAAAGAAAGGAAGGGGGAAAAGAAAAGAACAGTACAGAACAGAAGAGAAGAAGAAAGGAACAGATGAGAGAAGAAAAAAAGGGGATTGAAAGAGAACAGAACAGAAGATGGGAAGGGGAAGGGAAGAGAACAGAAGAGAAGTAGGCAAAGGGAAGAGAAAAGAAGGGAAGGAAAGAATATAGAGGAAGAGAAGAAGGAAAGGGACAGAAAGAAAAATAGGAAAAGAAAGAATGGAAGAGAAGAAAAAAGGAGAGAAAGAGAAAAGAAGAAGGAAAGAAAAGACAAAAGAAGAAGAGAATAAAAAGACCAGAAAAGAAGAGAAGAGAAGAAGAAGAAAAGGGGAACAGAGAAGAAGGGAAGGGGTTGAAAGAGAAGTAAAGAAGAAAGAGAATGAAAAAAAGAAAGGAAGGGGGAAAATAAAAGAACAGTACAGAAGAGAAGAGAAGAGAAGAAGAAATGTGATAAAAAAGATGAATAGAACAGATGAGAGAAGAAAAAAAGGGATTGAAGAGAACAGAACAGAAGACGGGAAGGGGAAGAAAAGAGAACAGAACAGAAGAGGAGAAGTAAGAAAAAAAGAGAAAAAAGGAGAAGAAAAGAATATAGAAGAAGAGAAGAAGGAAAAGGACAGAAAGAAAAATAGGAAAGGAAAGAGAATGGAAGAGAAGAAAAAGGGAGAGAAAAAGAAAAGAAGAAGGAAAGAAAGACAAAAGAAGAAGAGAATGAAAAGAAAAGAAAAGTCGAGAAGAATATGAAAAGGGGAAAAGAGAAGAAGGAAAGGGACTGAAAGAAAAGTAAAGAAGAAAAGAGAATAAAATAAAAAGACAGGAAGGGGAAAGAGAAGAGAAGAGAAGAGAAGAGAAGAGAAGAAGGAAAGAAAAGACAAAAGAAGATAAGAGAATAAAAAGAGGAGAGAAGAAGAGAAGGGACAGAAAGAACAGAAGGGAATAAAATAAAAAGGAAGAGAATCTGTATTATTATTATTATTATTATTATTATTATTATTATTATTATTATACAATGTCCAGTATATTACATAGACAGTGACCTGCTGCCCTTATCTGAGTGAAATTTCATTAAAGCAGTAAAGGTCAGAGCACTCGCGCCCCCACAGCCACACACACACACTGTCCACGACACTCCTGCTCACTCACACCTCCCGCTCACACTGCCTACCTCACTCTAATCCTCCACTGCTTCAGAAACACCTAGAAAACAAACACAGAGTCCCACACAGGACCACCACAGGACCACCACAGAGCAGCTACTATTAGGGAGGTGGATCATTCTCAGCACTGCAGTGACACTGACTCTGGATGATGTATGAGTAAAGGTAGTTGTAGTGTTGTGCCTTGTGCTGGTGTACGTGGACCAGTGGTCCCAACTCACTGTTCCCTCTACTACCACTCCTACAACATTGCTGTGTCCACCTTAGTAGTTGTAAAGTCAGAGACAGGTAAGCTCATCTGCTGCTGCACAGTTTGGTGTGCCTAAGCTCTAGAACATGCTCAGTGGACACTAGGACGCCGCCCACAGGACACTGCTGTCTGGATAGTTTTGGTTGGTGGACGATTCTCAGTCCCAGCAGTGACACTGAGGAGGTGTTTAAACACTCCAGCAGCAGCACTGTTGTGTCTGATCCACTCACCCCAGCACAACACACACTACTAACACACCACCACCATGTCTGTATCACTGCAGTGCTGAGAATGACCCACCTCCCTAATAGTATCTGCTCTGTGGTGGTCCTGTGGGGGTCCTGATCAGTAAAGAACAGAGTAATAAAGTATTTGGAGAATCAGATGATCTACAGTCTGTAGGACCTCCTGTATGGTATACAGAACTGAGGGTCCACATGAGCTCGTCTGTTTGAACAGCTCAGCTCTGTATGGACGAGGGCTCTCAGCAGATTAGCAGTTAGCATTATCTGTCCATTAGCGGGCAGACAGACGGACCACCGGAAAGAGCTCCCACTGTTCTCTCTCTCTCTCTCTCTCTCTCTCTCGTTTAAAGGTTCTCCACTCAAGCAATTAGAACATAGCAGCTGCACTAAGACCCAACCAACCTCCCACCCGCCAGCCCCCCACCCCGCTCAGTCTCTCGAGCCATTGTTCTGATAAAGCCTGTGTCCAGTGTGGACAGGTAGGATCAGCCGTCCTTAAGTCTCCAAAGCCCTTGACCACACAAATGGACAACAAGTTGTACAAGTTACAGTCACGGGCCCACCACAACTGACCAGCCAGACTGACCCTACTCCCCCCAACACTCGGTCGGTCAGCGCATGAAGATAACAACTCAGTTTCTTTCCTCTGGAAGTGAAACGACTCGTTTACTAAACTCACAGCCATGAAGTCACTCTGTGTGCAGCTTCACTGCAGCTCTGCTAGACCAGCCTGCAGACAAACTGCTCCCTCTGCTGGCCGAGCTTAAGAAGTGCATTTGAAGCAGATTAAAGGGCACATGGCCTTCATTTTCTCCCTGGAGGTCCACTTGTACTTTAATAGGTCGTATATACGGGATCATAATCATCTCTTAATAAAACATACTGTTATTGTCTGCACACATGAGACTGATATATAAGGACTAGGGTACGCCTGCACATTAAATAATAATAATAATAATCTGTACTAAACTGAACTGAGCTCCACAGTTTAGAAGCAGAAGAGCTGAAAGAGTCTCTCCAGGTTCTCTGTATGTTACTGAAGGTGTTTGTACAGAAGATCAGTATCTGCAGATCTAAGATCAGCAGCTGGAACATAAACAGAGAGATGTTCTGTGATGTAGCAGGTTCTAGATTATCTAGAGCTTTATAGACGAGTACAGAAGTTTAAAGTCTGTTCTAAAAGATACAGGTAGTCAGTGCAGCTTTTTAAAACAGGACTGATCTGAGATCTGTTTAGTGTTTGTTAGGATCCCAGCTGCTGCTGCTCTGACCATTACAGTGAACAACTCGGACCATTACAATGATCTACTCTGACCATTACAGTGATCAACTCTGACCATTACAGTGAACAACTCGGACCATTACAATGATCTACTCTGACCATTACAGTGATCAACTCTGACCATTACAGTGATCAACTCTGACCATTACAATGATCTACTCTGACCATTACAGTGATCAACTCTGACCATTACAGTGAACAACTCGGACCATTACAATGATCTACTCTGACCATTACAGTGATCAACTCTGATCATTACAGTCATCAACTCTGACCATTACAGTGATCAACTCTGACCATTACAGTCATCAACTCTGACCATTACAGTGATCAACTCTGACCATTACAGTAATCAACTCTGACCATTACAGTGATCAACTCGCACCATTACAGTGATCAACTCTGACCATTACAATGATCTACTCTGACCATTACAGTGATCAACTCTGACCATTACAGTGATCAACTCTGACCATTACAGTGATCAACTCGCACCATTACAGTGATCAACTCTGACCATTACAATGATCTACTCTGACCATTACAGTGATCAACTCTGACCATTACAGTGATCACCTCTGACTATTACAGTGATCAACTCTGACCATTACAGTGATCAACTCTGACTATTACAGTGATCAACTCTGACCATTACAGTGATCACCTCTGACTATTACAGTGATCAACTCTGACCATTACAGTGATCAACTCTGACCATTACAGTGATCAACTCTGACCATTACAGTGATCAACTCTGACCATTACAGTGATCAACTCTGACCATTACAGTGATCAACTCTGACCATTACAGTGATCAACTCTGACCATTACAGTGATCAACTCTGACCATTACAGTGATCACCTCTGACTATTACAGTGATCAACTCTCACCATTACAGCGATCAAGGATCCAAAGTTCATGTGTGCAGGGGGCAAGAGTGGGAGGGGGGGTCCGAGCAGGGAGAGATATCCTGACAGCCTGGTGGACGAAGCTGTCCCTCAGTCTGCTGGTCCTAGCCCGGAGGCTCCGAAGTCTCCTCCCTGATGGCAGCAGGCTGAAAAAGCTGTGTAGAGGGTGGGTGGGATCACCTGCCCTGCAAAGAGTGAGTGAGGCGGGTGCTGTGTGTGTCTCGGAGGGAGGGGAACGAGCTGCCGGCGATCTTCTCAGCTCTCGATGTGCTGGAGGGTCTCGTGGCAGGACACTTGAATAAACTGCTTCTATGTAAGGGTAGCTGGTGTGCCAGAGCAGGAAACATTTTCTAACCAGGTTGGACAGCAGCGTTCAGTTCTCCATCCCTGCTGGAGAGGACATCATCACAAAGAAAAACAGTGATCTACAAATACAGAGACTTTTTATAAATAAATTAAAACATTATAATAATAATAATAATAAATAACAATAAATATGTATTTTTAGGGTTTTATTTTGTTGTTGTTGTTGTTTTTGCCCAGTGGATTTGCTATTTATTGCTTGTGTTGGCTTTTAAATCCCAGCATGATGTTGCCCCTCGATGTCTAAGTGGTCTACTCCAGTCATACTCTCCAGTGCGTACTCTTCGATTCTCGAGCCGATGCTTGCTTGAGGTTTCACTCTTTATTTTCAGTGCCACTGGAAGAAAAGAATTCTGTGGTGGGTCCTATGCTGTGGAATAGGCTTCCTGATGAACTCTGAGCTTGTTCATCTGTAGATGTTATACTTTGTATATCTCCATTTATTGTAGAGTTTCCTTGGGTGTCTTGAAAGGTGCTTTTCAAATAAAATGTCGTTATTATTATTATCATCATCATCATCATTATTTCTAAGATCGTATTAGGTTTATTCCAGGCAGGCCAACCCACCCAACAACTCACAACTTATACTAAAATGTTAAAAACTATCCTAAACCTCTTGGACAGTGACAACACACTGTATTACTGCACAATCTTTGGATTTTCTAAGTGAAAGTAAGTCACACTTGACTGTAGGGTGCTGTTTATAAGGGCTACATAACACCTACATAACATCGGTGCCCAAAGAAAAACTCCAAGATCTCCAATATGGCAACTTTACAGGAGAGACCAAAAACCTCCTTCCTTTTCAATGTAAGTCAATGGAACCAGAAGATTTTCCGAGCTATTTTGGAGCACTTCTATTGATCCGTTCATTATGAACTTTTGATATAATATAAACGGCAGCTGCTGCATTCAAATGATAAATTAAAATAAAAATTGATGATAAGCTTGTCACAACACCTGACATAACCCTACATACATGATTATAAATGCTTACACCAACAGACTTCCCTCCCTATAGAGGTTACACTGGCCAACGTAGATAGCTAATGTAGTTTTCACGACAGATGACGTCTATTGGATTAAGCATTTATAATGTATGTATCTATGTATGTATGGTTGTGGATAGTTGTTATAACAAGCTTATGTAGGCGTCATGTAGCCTCATAAGCAGTACCATACAGTAAAGCGCTGCCAGACACTTAACCAGGGGTGCCCAAACTTTTGCAAATGATTGTAAATCACCCCATGTCCTCATGCACCCCCCCCTCCACACCTCCTCCCACTAAAGCCATGTGTGACAGAGACTCTGACATCAGTTCTGATCTCCATAGTGACGGCCTGTCTCCTCGAGTTGTCATGGTTACGTGGAAAGGCATCAATTAAGCCGTGAAACTTCCGGCTCTCCTCCTCGCAGACCTGCGTGCCAGAGAAAGCATCTGTATCTGAAACCTGCTGGAGTCACAGCCCACAGAGCCCACCACACGCTTTACTGCAGTCAGTCTACGCAAATTAAGGATCATCCACCAGAATTTAGATTTCTACAGACTGTAGTCCATCTGTTTCTCGGTATACGTTGTTTTATAATGGTCAGGACCCCCACAGGACCACCACAGAGCAGGTACTATTAGGGTGGTGGGTCATTCTCAGCACTGCAGAGACACTGGCGTGGTGGTGGTGTGTGAGTGTGTGTTGTGCTGGTGCGAGTGGATCAGACACAGCAGTGCTGATGGACTGAGAAAACGTCCACCAACCAAAACTATCCAGACAGCAGTGTCCTGTGGACGGCGTCCTGTGTCCACTGATGAAGGACTAGAGAACACAAACTGTGCAGCAGCAGATGAGCTACTGTCTTTGACTTTACATCTACAAGGTGGACCAGCAAGTAGTAGGAGTGTCTAATAGAGTGGACAGTGAGTGGACCTACAGCCCTGCTGTGTCTGATCCACTCACACCAGCACAACACACACTAACATATCATTACAGAGACACACATTTGCATATATACACACATGTATAAATAGCCCCCCCCACACACACATAAGCGTATACGTAATCATATCCAGCCTATAGAACGAGGAGGACTCACGCGCACACTCCTCCTCCTCTCAGTCTCCCTCTCCTGGTCGTTCAGCACCGCGCGCAGCTGAACAGCGGCATGGCGCCCAGCAGCAGGGCGGTGGAGGTGCGCGAGCGGCTTCCGTACTGAAGAGCAGCGCGCTGCTTCTCTCGTGCCGCTCTCACCGAAGTTCAGCGCGAGCTCCTGGCCGCTCTGGTCGGACTCGTGACCGCGGACAGCCTCTCTCCTCGTCCTCCGGTTCTCCGCGGATCGGCTTCACTCCGCCGGCGTTCGGCTCGCGGCTGGGATCGGTTGCGGCTGTTATTGTTGTTGTCGCGAGAGGCGATCGCGAGGGTTTCGAAGATGCGAGGGATTTCTTTTCAAGCCTTTTTTTTAAAGCGCGCGTGAAGAAGGCTGCGAGGCTATAGCTTTGGGTCACCTGTAGCTTCTGACCCTCGCGTGCTCGCGCTGTGGAACTGAGGGGGCAACCTAGCAGTGACTTGGAGAAGTGCTCAGCCACAGTGACCACCACTTCAGTCTTAGTACCATTATATACAACAACGATGTCCAGAAACAGCTTTCTACCAACGCTGGTCCAGCACCTTCCTGAGCAAGCTGAGGTGGACTATGGTTGGAAAGTCTCCCTGAGATCATGAGGGAGAAGCTTGGAGAGGAACCAAGACTCAGAAGGAACCAAGACTCAAGAAGATGGGCTCTTTAAGAAGCAGCAAGAAGAACCAAGTATGAGAAGGAGAAACTCCATAAATGCATGAGAAGGAACCAATGAGAGGAACCAAGGAACAACTACTTAAGAACATCAGGAAGAACCTCTGAGGAACCAAGACTCAAAAAATAGAACGTTCCAAAGACCAGACAGAAACCAGTACTTAGAAGGAGAAACATCTTAAGAACATCAGGCAGAACCACTGAGGAACCGATCTTCAGAAGGAACTGAAGGACAATAAGAAGGACTCATTAATAGCATTAGGAAGAATCACTGAGTAGGAACCAGGAGTCAGAAGGAGTAATTTATAAAGAACACATGGAGGAACCAAGACCACAAACAAGAAAGACTAAGAGGAACCAAGACTCAGAAGGAGAAACGTTTTAAGAACATGAGGAATAACCACCAAGAGAAGTAAGACTCCAAGTATGAGAAACTCTCTAAGAGCATGAGAAAGAACCACTAAGGAATCAAGAATCAGAAGGAACCAAAACTCAAAAGGAAGAATTCCTTAGGAGCATCAAGAAGAGTCAATGAGAAAAGTCAGAAGGAGAAACTTACTAAGAACATTAGGAGGAACAACTGAGATAAACCAAGACTGAAAAAAGGGAAGCTTTCAAAAGACCATATGCAAGACAGACTGAGAGGAACCAGGACTCTGGAGGAGAACCTCCTAAAGAGCACGAGGAACCAAGACTCAAAGCTCAAAAAGAAGAACTCTTTAGGAACGTCAAGAAGAATCACTGAGAAGATTCAAAATGCAAAACTCACCAGGAGCATCAGGAAGAACCACTAAGGAACCAAGACTCAACAAGGAGAACCTTCAAAAAGAATATGACTGAGAAAGACTGAGAGGAACCAATACTCAGAAGGAGAAACTCTCTGATAGCATGAGGAGGAAGCACTGAGGAACCAAAGCTCAAACAGAAGAACTCCGTGGGAGAATCAAGAAGAACCACTGAGAAGATTCTGGAGGAGAAAATCCTAAAGAGCATGAGGAAGAACTTCTGAGGAACTAAGACTCAAAGCTCAAAAAGAAGTACTCTTCCAGAGGATCACTAGAAGACACGAAATCCTGAAGAACATCAGAGGAACCTAGACTGAAACCAGTTCTCCCCTGATCTACTCCATATGTGGGAATGACAGCAGGCTGATGCGGCTCCTCTGGCCCACGTAAAGACCCTCCAGACCCCCCTCGTCCTTAGCCATGGGCTGCATCCACAGCATCGCGTGTAAGTCCCGCGTTAAGCGCGAGAACATCGTGGTGTATGACGTCACTGCCACCATCGACCGAGGACCCACGTCCATCGAAGAAAACTCGCCCATAGTGCTGCGTTACAAGACGCCGTACTTCAAAGCCTCGGCCCGGGTGGTGATGCCCCCCATCCCGCGGAACGAGACCTGGGTGGTGGGATGGATACAGGCGTGCACTCACATGCAGTTCCACAACACCTACGGAGACATCGGGATGTGAGTCTTTCTTTATAGAGAACGTGTCATACAGAGTCCATCCAACACTGTCCAGAGAAAAACACGCATCTCCATTTCCGTCTATATGCATTTCAATATATATCATTTAAACACGATGAACCGACCAATAGAAACGCTCCAAACTCACCTGCAAATAATTCCGGTTCCATTGACTTCCATTGAAAGTAAAGGTTCCTGTAAAGTTACCACTTTGGAGATACTGATTTTCTTTGGACAGTGACAAGATATAGATATAGATTGCTTGAAGCGGAACATTTCTTCTAGTTACAAACAAAGCCATTCGTTCTGGTTTGATGTGAGAGTCAGGACTGTTCACAGTGGCGGTGATAGGAACCAAACGTCTGAAGCCTTTAATGCCTTAAAAAAATATTCCTCTTAGAAAGGAGGTTTTCTACCGGTCAAAAGTTTGGGATCACAGTGAAATGTTCTTGTTTTAATGGAGTATCTTCTTCCTTAACACAACAATGGACTGACGGGTCTCTAAAGAAAGTTGTTTCTTTCTGGTCATTGTGAGTCGGTCAGCAAGCCATCAACTGCTGATCTTCAGATACTAAACTAACCTAGAATGTTGTTCCCTTTTATACTCACTTATTAGTAGAATGTTTTTCAGCTGTGATCACAATTGATCAAGAGTGTCCTAACAACCAATTAGTCCAATAACATCCTTAACTTGGATTGGTGGCCGTACCAGGAGATTTAGACAGAGGACTGAGAATTACTGATAATAGAACTATATGATAAATAAGCCTCTATACAAAAATAGACTTTAATACAAACATTTTTATTCTTTAAAAATCATCTGATACACTTACATTCTTTGTGAAATGGATTAAAAATTGCATGAAATAAAATTCTAAAGTGATTCTAAACTTTTGGGCGGTAGTGTATGTAGGTTCCCTGCTGATTTTAGATAATAAATAAAATAGCTATATTGGTGTTATTGACATCAGGACCCCTGGTTCCCATCACCACCACTGTAGGAATGCAATCTGTATAATTGATACCTATTATTTGTTAGCAACTTTAGCCTCAGGTACTCTTTTTTTAAGGGAACCGCCTTTGGTTCCCTTTAGAACAGTGGTGCAAAACCGAGCAAGCAATCAAACCTGCATCTTTAAACCCAGCCTCCTGATGAGCTCAGTGTGCTCTGATTGGTCAGCTTGCCTGCTCTGTTCTGATTGGTCAACCACCAGCCCCCCACACTACTATGGCTGTTCTTTCACCGGCTTCTGCATCAGTTAGAGTCAGAGTCCGGTCCTGAGAGTCCGGTAGTCCACCTTCACAGGCTAGACTGTAGCTGGACGTTTCAGAGGGGTCAGTATTGACTGGTTTAGCTCAAGATACATGGTGTGAGGATGAGCCAAGCTTTCTGGTGGGTGGGAAATAAGGACTGTGTTACAAGATGATGTCACCTTGTAACAGAGCAAAGAGCTTAAATAGGTCGGGTTTAAGTGAGTTTAGAACTGAAGTTAAAAAACATCACCACAAAGTTTAAATGTGATATTGTGGTTCACATGTTCACTCCTTTGTTTATTTAATAAATAAGTAAATAAATTATAAATAAATAATAATAAAGAAATCAGAACCAGGATCTGCCATGAAAACCTTTGATACTATATAAATTCCCTTAAAGAAATGATATGCATGTGTGAAGAGTCGACACATTTAAAGATCTGTACATCAGATTCCATACATCGGAGAACCATGACTCCTGTTTATATAGGAATGTATAGGGTGTAGTTCCAATGAAGTACCCACCAGGGGTCGGCACGCAGGAGCCACAGCCCAAACCGTACGAGACGGGAGGTGTGACTGAGGTTGTAGGCGAGACGTATTTTCCTATGAATGGGATCGTTCCTGCGTTTACGTGTGCGTGTGTGTGAAAGAGGTGGGAGCGCTTGTGTGGGACGACATCCCGCAATTACAAAAGTGCTGCACTTTATATTCACCGCGCATGTGTGTGCATCACCGTAGCCCCCTGTGTATCCGTGCCTTCGCGGCCCCCGAGCCGTCCCGCTCTTCCATTTAGACGCCCACACTGAAGCGAACGGTTTCTTTGACCTTTGTCGCTGAATCAGTAGGAATAATAGCGCACGGGAAGACGGAGCGACAGCTCTGAGGCGGAGGTGAGGATGTGGAGCACAGGTGAGACCGGGGGGGGTGGGCAGTCAAACTCCTGCACAGAGAGAAAGACCGACACAAGCAGAGTAGAGATAAGCACAGAGAGAGAGAGAGAGAGAGAGAGAGAGAGAGAGAGAGAGAGAGAGAGAGAGAGAGAGAGAGAGAGAGAGAGAGAGAGAGAGAGATTCTCACACCCTCCCACAGTCCTACTGCCTGCTCGGGTCCCTGCGCTGCTCCCCGCAGGGTCTGTTCATGTGGAGGTGTGTGTGGACATGTGTGTGTTGGTGTGGAGGTGTGTGCGGACATGTGTGTGGGGGAGTGGAGTCCTGGTGGTCCTGGCGGGGGGGGGTTGGGTGCACGTAGATGGCAGATGGACCAGATTTGGTGAAGAGACGGCACAATCGGGTCGCACCAACTGACACTGTCCGCTGTGTTGTCTTTTATAGTGAATCATTTAAATCACACAGCCGACTCTACACTAACCTCTGTAGCAGCAGTAACACTACACACACACAGCCGACTCTACACTAACCTCTGTAGCAGCAGTAACACTACACACACACAGCTGACTCTACACTAACCTCTGTAGCAGCAGTAACACTACACACACACAGCCGACTCTACACTAACCTCTGTAGCAGCAGTAACACTACACACACACAGCCGACTCTCCACTAACCTCTGTAGCAGCAGTAACACTACACACACACAGCTGACTCTACACTAACCTCTGTAGCAGCAGTAACACTACACACACACAGCCGACTCTACACTAACCTCTGTAGCAGCAGTAACACTACACACACACAGCCGACTCTCCACTAACCTCTGTAGCAGCAGTAACACTACACACACACAGCCGACTCTACACTAACCTCTGTAGCAGCAGTAACACTACACACACACAGCCGACTCTACACTAACCTCTGTAGCAGCAGTAACACTACACACACACAGCTGACTCTACACTAACCTCTGTAGCAGCAGTAACACTACACACACACAGCCGACTCTACACTAACCTCTGTAGCAGCAGTAACACTACACACACAGTCAACTCTCCACTAACCTCTGTAGCAGCAACACTACACACACAGCAGACTCTACACTAACCTCTGTAGCAGCAGTAACACTACACACACACAGCCGACTCTACACTAACCTCTGTAGCAGCAGTAACACTACACACACAGCCGATCTCCACTACCTCTGTAGCAGCAGTAACACTACACACACACAGCCGACTCTACACTAACCTCTGTAGCAGCAGTAACACTACAACACACAGCCGACTCTACACTAACCTCTGTAGCAGCAGTAACACTACACACACACAGCTGACTCTACACTAACCTCTGTAGCAGCAGTAACACTACACACACACAGCCGACTCTACACTAACCTCTGTAGCAGCAGTAGTAACACTACACAACACAGCCGACTCTCCACTTAACCTCTGTAGCAGCAGTAACACTACACACACACAGCTGACTCTACACTAACCTCTGTAGCAGCAGTAACACTACACACACACAGCCGACTCTACATAACCTCTGTAGCAGCAGTAACACTACACACACACAGCCGACTCTCCACTAACCTCTGTAGCAGCAGTAAACACTACACACACAGCCGACTCTACACTAACCTCTGTAGCAGCAGAGTAACACTACACACACACAGCGACTCTCCACTAACCTCTGTAGCAGCAGTAACACTACACACACACAGCCGACTCTACACTAACACTACACACACACAGCCGACTCTCCACTAACCTCTGTAGCAGCAGTAACACTACACACACACAGCCGACTCTCCACTAACACTACACACACACAGCCGACTCTACACTAACACTACACACACACAGCCGACTCTCCACTAACCTCTGTAGCAGCAGTAACACTACACACACACAGCCGACTCTCCACTAACACTACACACACACAGCCGACTCTACACTAACCTCTGTAGCAGCAGTAACACTACACACACACAGCCGACTCTCCACTAACTCTGTAGCAGCAGTAACACTACACACACACAGCCGACTCTACACTAACCTCTGTAGCAGCAGTAACACTACACACACACAGCCGACTCTACACTAACACTACACACACACAGCCGACTCTCCACTAACCTCTGTAGCAGCAGTAACACTACACACACACAGCCGACTCTCCACTAACCTCTGTAGAGCAGTAACACTACACACACACAGCCGACTCTACACTAACCTCTGTAGCAGCAGTAACACTACACACACAGCCGACTCTCCAATAACCTCTGTAGCAGCAAAACTACACACACAGCAGACGCTACACTAACCTCTGTAGCAGCAGTAACACTACACACACAGCCGACTCTCCACTAACCTCTGTAGCAGCAGTAACACTACACACACACAGCCGACTCTCCACTAACCTCTGTAGCAGCAGTATACACTACACACACACAGCTGACTCTACACTAACCTCTGTAGCAGCAGTAACACTACACACACACAGCCGACTCTACACTAACCTCTGTAGCAGCAGTAACACTACACACACACAGCCGACTCTCCACTAACCTCTGTAGCAGCAGTAACACTACACACACACAGCCGACTCTACACTAACCTCTGTAGCAGCAGTAACACTACACACACACAGCCGACTCTACACTAACACTACACACCACACAAGCCGACTCTCCACTAACCTCTGTAGCAGCAGTAACACTACACACACACAGCCGACTCTCCACTAACCTCTGTAGCAGCAGTAACACTACACACACACAGCGACTCTCCACTAACACTACACACACACAGCCGACTCTCCACTAACCTCTGTAGCAGCAGTAACACTACACACACACAGCCGACTCTCCACTAACCTCTGTAGCAGCAGTAACACTACACACACACACCCGACTCTACACTAACCTCTGTAGCAGCAGTAACACTACACACACACAGCCGACTCTCCACTAACCTCTGTAGCAGCAGTAACACTACACACACAGCCGACTCTACACTAACCTCTGTAGCAGCAGTAACACTACACACACAGCCGACTCTCCACTAACCTCTGTAGCAGCAGTAACACTACACACACACAGCCGACTCTCCACTAACCTCTGTAGCAGCAGTAACACTACACACACACAGCTGACTCTACACTAACCTCTGTAGCAGCAGTAACACTACACACACACAGCCGACTCTACACTAACCTCTGTAGCAGCTAGTAACACTACACACACAGCCGACTCTCCACTAACCTCTGTAGCAGCAGTAACACTACACACACACAGCCGACTCTACACTAACCTCTGTAGCAGCAGTAACACTACACACACACAGCCGACTCTACACTAACACTACACACACACAGCCGACTCTCCACTAACCTCTGTAGCAGCAGTAACACTACACACACACAGCCGACTCTCCACTAACCTCTGTAGCAGCAGTAACACTACACACACACAGCCGACTCTCCACTAACCTCTGTAGCAGCCAGTAACACTACACACACACAGCCGACTCTCCACTAACACTACACACACACAGCCGACTCTACACTAACCTCTGTAGCAGCAGTAACACTACACACACACAGCCGACTCTCCACTAACCTCTGTAGCAGCAGTAACACTACACACACACAGCCGACTCTACACTAACCTCTGTAGCAGCAGTAACACTACACACACACAGCCGACTCTCCACTAACACTACACACACACAGCCGACTCTCCACTAACCTCTGTAGCAGCAGTAACACTACACACACACAGCCGACTCTCCACTAACCTCTGTAGCAGCAGTAACACTACACACACACAGCCGACTCTACACTAACCTCTGTAGCAGCAGTAACACTACACACACACAGCCGACTCTCCACTAACCTCTGTAGCAGCAGTAACACTCCCACACACAGCCGACTCTACACTAACCTCTGTAGCAGCAGTAACACTACACACACAGCCGACTCTACACTAACCTCTGTAGCAGCAGTAACACTACACACACACAGCCGACTCTACACTAACCTCTGTAGCAGCAGTAACACTACACACACACAGCCGACTCTACACTAACCTCTGTAGCAGCAGTAACACTACACACACACAGCCGACTCTACACTAACCTCTGTAGCAGCAGTAACACTACACACACACAGCCGACTCTACACTAACCTCTGTAGCAGCAGTAACACTACACACACACAGCCGACTCTACACTAACCTCTGTAGCAGCAGTAACACTACACACACACAGCCGACTCTCCACTAACACTACACACACACAGCCGACTCTACACTAACCTCTGTAGCAGTAACACTACACACACACAGCCGACTCTACACTAACCTCTGTAGCAGCAGTAACACTACACACACACAGCCGACTCTACACTAACCTCTGTAGCAGCAGTAACACTACACACACACAGCCGACTCTACACTAACCTCTGTAGCAGCAGTAACACTACACACACACAGCCGACTCTACACTAACCTCTGTAGCAGCAGTAACACTACACACACAGCCGACTCTCCACTAACACTACACACACACAGCCGACTCTACACTAACCTCTGTAGCAGCAGTAACACTACACACACACAGCCGACTCTACACTAACCTCTGTAGCAGCAGTAACACTACACACACACAGCCGACTCTACACTAACCTCTGTAGCAGCAGTAACACTACACACACACACAGCCGACTCTCCACTAACACTACACACACACAGCCGACTCTACACTAACCTCTGTAGCAGCAGTAACACTACACACACACAGCCGACTCTACACTAACCACTGTAGCAGTAACACTACACACACACAGCCGACTCTACACTAACCTCTGTAGCAGCAGTAACACTACACACACACAGCCGACTCTCCACTAACACTACACACACACAGCCGACTCTACACTAACCTCTGTAGCAGCAGTAACACTACACACACACAGCCGACTCTACACTAACCTCTGTAGCAGCAGTAACACTACACACACACAGCCGACTCTCCACTAACCTCTGTAGCAGCAGTAACACTACACACACACAGCCGACTCTCCACTAACCTCTGTAGCAGCAGTAACACTACACACACACAGCCGACTCTACACTAACCTCTGTAGCAGCAGTAACACTACACACACAGCCGACTCTACACTAACCTCTGTAGCAGCAGTAACACTACACACACAGCCGACTCTACACTAACCTCTGTAGCAGCAGTAACACTACACACACACAGCCGACTCTACACTAACCTCTGTAGCAGTAACACTACACACACACAGCCGACTCTCCACTAACCTCTGTAGCAGCAGTAACACTACACACACACAGCCGACTCTACACTAACCTCTGTAGCAGTAACACTACACACACACAGCCGACTCTACACTAACCTCTGTAGCTGTAACACTACACACACACAGCCGACTCTACACTAACCTCTGTAGCAGCAGTAACACTACACACACAGCCGACTCTACACTAACCTCTGTAGCAGCAGTAACACTACACACACAGCCGACTCTACACTAACCTCTGTAGCAGCAGTAACACTACACACACAGCCGACTCTACACTAACCTCTGTAGCAGCAGTAACACTACATGCTTCCAGTTGCCAATTTAGGATGCAGCTGTAGACTCAGCATCACAGAAGCAGTGCCTCTGGAAATTCCTCTTTCTTACCTAAAGATATGAGGTGAAGATCTAAGAACGTTTCGAGAGGCTGTGAATTCATTCGCGTCTGTGTGGGTGTCTTAACTAAAAGAGCTGGACAGCTTGCAGGCCAACGATGTCTCAGACACTCCGAGCTCAGGCTCAGAGATCTCCAAACTCAAATCGTGACCGTCCAAAGCAAACGAGGCATCTCCAAAATAGGAACTTCTCACCAGAGGCCAAAAACTCGGTGTACTTTCAGTGTAAGTTGATGTAAAGAGTTTCGGGGATATTCAAGTGTTTTTATTGGTCCATTTATCCTGAAACTGTTAGAGAATGTAAATAACAGCTGTTTTGCTGACATTATGCATGAAAATCAACACCAATAACGACGGAGACGCAGGGTTTTCATTGGACGGCGACGATATGCATATCATTAACAGAAACCACAGAGAGGTTCTATAGTAGAGATGCACCAATTGATGACTGGCCTTTAGGTAAATATTGGACTAATTTTAATAAGTAAACATAAACATATTAGCACCCTTGGGTGCTACGTGGTGGTGTAGTGGTCAGTACGGTGGTGTAGTGGTTAGTACGGTGGTGTAGTGGTTAGTACGGTGGTGTAGTGGTCAGTACGGTGATGTAGTGGTTAGTACGGTGGTGTAGAGGTCAGTACGGTGGTGTAGTGGTTAGTACGGTGGTGTAGTGGTTAGTATGGTGGTGTAGTGGTTAGTATGGTGGTGTAGTGGTCAGTACGGTGGTGTAGTGTTAGTATGGTGGTGTAGTGGTTAGTATGGTGGTGTAGTGGTTAGTATGGTGGTGTAGTGGTCAGTACGGTGGTGTAGTGGTCAGTACGGTGGTGTAGTGGTTAGTACGGTGGTGTAGTGGTTAGTACGGTGGTGTAGTGGTCAGTACGGTGGTGTAGTGGTCAGTACGGTGATGTAGTGGTCAGTATGGTGGTGTAGTGGTCAGTACGGTGGTGTTGTGGTTAGTACGGTGGTGTAGAGGTCAGTACGGTGGTGTAGTGGTCAGTACGGTGGTGTAGTGGTTAGTACGGTGGTGTAGTGGTCAGTACGGTGGTGTAGTGGTTAGTACGGTGGTGTAGTGGTCAGTACGGTGGTGTAGTGGTCAGTACGGTGGTGTAGTGTTAGTACGGTGGTGTAGTGGTTAATATGGTGGTGTAGTGGTCAGTACGGTGGTGTAGTGGTTAGTACGGTGGTGTAGTGGTCAGTACGGTGGTGTTGTGGTCAGTACGGTGGTGTTGTGGTCAGTACGGTGGTGTAGTGGTCAGTATGGTGGTGTAGTGGTCAGTATGGTGGTGTAGTGGTTAGTATGGTGGTGTAGTAGTTAGTATGGTGGTGTAGGGGTTAGTACGGTGGTGTAGTGGTTAGTACGGTGGTGTAGTGGTCAGTACGGTGGTGTAGTGGTTAGTATGATGGTGTAGTGGTCAGTATGATGGTGTAGTGGTCAGTATGGTGGTGTAGTGGTTAGTACGGTGGTGTAGTGGTTAGTACGGTGGTGTAGTGGTTAGTATGGTGGTGTAGTGGTCAGTATGGTGGTGTAGTGGTTAGTACGGTGGTGTAGTGGTTAGTATGGTGGTGTAGTGGTTAGTACGGTGGTGTAGTGGTTAGTAAGGTGGTGTAGTGGTTAGTACGGTGGTGTAGTGGTTAGTATGGTGGTGTAGTGGTTAGTATGGTGGTGTAGTGGTTAGTATGGTGGTGTAGTGGTCAGTACGGTGGTGTGGTGATTAGTATGGTGGTGTAGTGGTCAGTATGGTGGTGTAGTGGTTAGTATGGTGGTGTAGTGGTTAGTACGGTGGTGTAGTGGTTAGTATGGTGGTGTAGTGGTTAGTATGGTGGTGTAGTGGTTAGTACGGTGGTGTAGTGGTTAGTCCTCACAGTAAAATGATCTGGGTTGGATTCCTGGTCCGCTCACACCAGCACAACACACACTAACACGTCACCACTACCACATCAGTGTCACTGCAGTGCTGAGAATGATCCCCCTCCCTGACAGCACCTGCTCTATGGTGGTCCTGTGGGGGTTCAAACCACTGAAGAGCATACAGAGAAACAGATGGACTACAGTCTGTAAACGCTTGAAACTGATTCTGCTCCTTCGCTGCTCCTCACAGGTCGAGCTGGGAGATCCCGGAGCTGAGGGACAACGTGGTGAGAGCCATCAGCGACTCAGACGGCGTGAGCTACCCGTGGTACGGCAACACCACGGAAACCGTGACACTCTCGGGTCCGCTCACCAAACCGTCGCGCTTCACCGTCAGCATGAACGACAACTTCTACCCGAGCGTGACGTGGGCGGTGCCGGTGAGCGAGAGCAACGCACCGCGGCTCACCTACATCACGCGGGACCAGAGCTTCACCACGTGGCTGGTGGCTCTGAACGCGGCCACGCGGGAGAAGATCCTTCTGCAGACGGTCAAGTGGAGGATGAGAGTGGAGATCGCCGTCGATCCCAACATGCCTCTGGGCTCCAGGGCCCGGCTGGTGGGGCCACCCCACCAGGACCAGCCCAAGGTTCTGACCCACATGGAGGCCATCCCTCCCAACGCTCTGGGGAAACCCAACGCCAACGACGCCCAGGTCCTCATGTGGCGGCCCAAAAGGGGGCCTCCGCTGGTCGTGATCCCCTCGAAGTAGCCAGGGAGGGTCAAGCTGAACACACTCTTGGGTGGTGTGCAACGAGAGGACGCGCTGAGTGGTGATGCATCGCAACTCGTGAAGCAAATGAGCCGGTCAGCGGCGGTTCACACGTCCCCAGCTTCGTGAGGATCGTCCATACGTACCGTGTGCTTGGCTCGAGGAGTCACTGGCTCGTTTCTGATCTCAGCCTTTCAGGGATACAATGGGCCGTAACTACATGACTTCTTTGAAGAGACCAGCTCGTTGCAAGGGACCGCTTGCCTTAATTCCACACTACTGCCTTCGTTCGGACGGATGAGGGTCAGCGTGGCACGGAGAATGCAGCACATCTGCCTTAAAGCCAGTTCCGGACCAGAACTGAGCGGCCAAGCAGGACAGGGACACTCAATGCGGAGAATAATCAGAGTTTCAGCTCCCAGTGTGGCCACATCTCAGCGTCTTCAGCGGCCACGACTACAAGCCTTTGAAGTGCTTTTATTTATTTATTTATCTAGAACCTGAAGGACTTTTGTTTTGTACGGAAGTCTCAAAACAATGGAAAGAAAGACGGAGAGACACTCCAGTGAAATGAAGCCTTGCTCTTCAGGCCGAGACCCGGGAGACAAACACTGTGTGCAGCAGTTCTACAGGGGAATTCCACCTAATTATCCAAAAATTCGACATGACAAAATGGTTGGGATGTAAACAAAACACAGCGAAACTCATATAGACAGAATTGTTCACAGTGGTGGTGAATGGAACCAGACGTCCACCTCTAAAAGCTCCCTCTGAGAAAAACTGAGACATTGTTTTATAGTAGTTTTGGTACAAAACATAACTTTTTATAGCTCTTCATGGCACAGGCTAGTCAATATAAGCTAGAATAGTCAACAAAGACATATACACTTAATATATATTTAAGCATTCCATATAGATTAAATGTGTATATTTGTGTTGTACACATGGAGACCCCAGTTTCCCATCACCACCACTGTAAACACCATCTGATCGATTAAGTTTCTAAAGAAATTTCTAGAATTCTCTGGATTTCACATCTAACCACTCGGAATGACTTTGATTACATCTCAGATATTTAATTATGGAGAATTCTGGAAGGAAAAAAAACAACATGGTGGAATTCCTGATTAGTTTACACACTCATATCACAACACACCTGCAGGAGCTGGACATAAACCATCCCCGCAGTCACTATGACTGAACCCGTTTAATCAGACCCTTGTGTTCGGTGTTTAAGGAGAATTCCTCAATTCATTTCATGATCTTCTGCATTATTCAGTGGTCTGAGTATAAAACCAGAGAGATTCAGAGTGGTGTGAAAAGGTTTAGATGGTGATGTTGGTGGTGGTGGTGGTGGTGATGGGAACCAGGGGTCTCCATATCTACAACACAAATATATATATATATTTAGGATCACTTTAGAATTTCATTTCATGCAATTTTCATGCAATTCACAAACAATATTGTCCATTTCACAATGAATGTATGTGTATCAGATGATTTTTAAAGAATAGAAATGTTTGTATTAAAATATATTTTTTAAAGAGGCTTATTTTACATATAGTCCTATTATCAGTAATTCTCAGTCCCCTGTCTAAATCTCCTGGTACGACCACCAATCCAAGTTAAGGATGTTATTGGACTAATTGGTTGTTAGGACACTCTTGCTCAATTGTGATCACAGCTGAAAAACATTCTACTAATAAGTGAGTATAAAAGTGAACAACATTCTAGGTTAGTTTAGTATCTGAAGATCAGCAGTTGATGGCTTGCTGACCGACTCACAATGACCAGAAAGAAACAACTTTCTTTAGAGACCCGTCAGTCCATTGTTGTGTTAAGGAAGAAGATACTCCATTAAAACAAGAACATTTCACTGTGATCCCAAACTTTTGAGTGGTAGTGTATATATATAATATCTCCATTATTGCTGATTTTGAGTTTTCTACATTATTTGAACACACCAATGGTTGTTTACACTGTGTGATGATAACTGGACCAATAGAAGTGCTCCAAAATAGCTTGGAAAGAATTCTGGTTCCATTGACTTACATTGAAAGTAAAGTATGTTTTTGGTCTCTCCTGTACAGTTGCAATTTTGGAAATAATTTTTTTTACATTGGACGATAGATTTATATATATCTCGCCACCGTCAAAGGTAAACAAGTATCGTCAGAATGGCAACATTACACGAGAGACGAAAAACTTCAATGTAAGTCAACGGAACCAGAATTCTTTCCAAGCTATTTTGAAACATTTCAAATTTCAAATTATATAGAAAACTGAAAAAAATGGAGATCAATTAAAACCACCACCATGTTTCTACAATATCTGCCTATATCATTAGTTAAACAAACCATGTAGGTGCATTTCTTTTCTCTGAATACTTTGTTAGCCCCCCTTTGCCATGGTTTTCAATAGTCAGGACCCCCAAAGGACCACCACAGCAGGTTTTTATTATTTAGGTGGTGGGTCATTCTCAGCACTGTAGTGACACTGACGCGCTGGTGTGAGTGGATCAAACACTGTGTCCACTCACTGTCCACTCTATTAGACACGCCTATCTCCCAGAACATCAGCCACTCTGGATTGTTGGTGTTTGAATTCCAATTTGAGCGTCCAGACGGAGACACATTTGACTGGAATCACATTTCCAACCACCTCCAAGTGTCTTTTGGGGGCGGGGTTATTAGAAATCAATCTGTATAGAATCTGGATAAACCAAAAACCAGACCTGGGCTGTCAGTCTGAACAAGGCATTGGACGTCTGGTTCCATTCACCACCACTGTGAACTAGCTTTCTGTAGAATAGTGTTTCACACCAGGCCACTCTGAACGCCTCTGTTTACATCTGAAGCATCTAACTGTGTAGAAGTTTGGGACAGTTGGTGAAGGTCCTCGTCAATGTCTGTCTCTTTGTTTTTATTTTTTTGTTTACAAAGATTCTGTTTCTACTAGTGGTTTCACCTGTTGTGCTCCTAACCAGCCAACTGTGCTGAAACAGATCTGACCGGTTAAGTAAGTAATCCAATCCGTTTAAACGAGCATTAGCTCCTTAAAGCCACTCCCCCAGTATAGAGGAGCCAGGCAGACTTCAAAAACCAGCACATGCTGGTCCTGCGGGTCACGTGCTGGATTCAGTAGGTGAGCTGAACGTCCTTCTGAGCTGAAGAAGGAAACTGTAGCTACTTCACAGACCGGGTGGTGAGACACGTCTCCAGTTAAGCCACTTCAAGTGTTTTTAAAATACATTCTGATAAACAGTAAGACAGCTGAGCCGTCCGTTTGGAGCTCGTATGCTGTTCCAGTGAAAATACAGCTGAACTACTTCCTACAGGTTTCGTCTTCACAGGTGGCCTACAAAGGACCCGACCTCTGCAGTGTGTGTCATTCTGTAGTCCATGCCGTGAGCGTGTTAGGAGCTCCAGGTCTGAGCAGATGTCTCTAGAAGAATAAAGAATAATATTTTCCAACATTGCAGCTGCCACGCCCCCCTGTGGTAAACTAAAAAGTTCCAAACTTGATACATTTGGCCCGTGTACATCCCCGTAACGAACTCCTCAGGGATTATATACATCCCCAAAGCAAAGCAGTTCCACACACTGAGCATTTGTGTTTGCATACATTTACAATTAACCCAACCGTGCGGTGAAAGACCCACACACACACTAGGGGGCAGTGAAACACCCACACACACACACACTAGGGGGCAGTGAAACACACACACACACACACACACACTAGGGGGCAGTGAAACACCCACACACACCCACACACCCACACACACACACTAGGGGGCAGTGAAACACCCACACCCACACACACACCCACACACACACACACTAGGGGGCAATGAAACACAAACACACACACACACACCCACACACACACACACACACTAGGGGGCAATGAAACACACACACACACACACACACACACTAGGGGGCAATGAAACACACACACACACACACACACTAGGGGGCAGTGAAACACACACACACACACACACTAGGGGGCAGTGAAACACACACACACACACACACACACACTAGGGGGCAGTGAAACACACACACACACACACACACACACTAGGGGGCAGTGAAACACACACACACACACACACACACACACACTAGGTGGCAGTGAAACACACACACACACACACACACACTAGGTGGCAGTGAAACACCCACATACATACATACACACACACACACACACACACACACACACACACACACACACACACACACACACACACACACACACACACACTAGGGCCAGTGAAACACACACACTAGGGGCAGTGAAACACACACACTAGGGGGCAGTGAAACACACACACTAGGGGGCAGTGAAACACACACACACACACACACTAGGGGGCACTGAACAAACTTGCCTGGAGCTGTGAACAGCCTTGTAACAGTCTGGTAACAGCTCTGGACCACATGGCATCCATCACTTCCAAGAATGTTTCCATGGTGTGATGGTCCATCCCAGATGAGAAGTTGATGGCGCTACTGAGCACGGTTCACTTTCTGGCTTTCTTTTGGTCGTCTGTGGATTTAACTACAGATTGTAGTGCTTACCAACGTGACCCTGAGTCTGTGTAGTTGGATATGGATAACGGTGGGTTGCCAGATGTGGGTCTGTCTGAGGGTTCGGAGGGCTCAGTTATTCCCCTTAGACTTGCGCCCTTGCTAATGGCATAACCATTATTTCATTATATTATCATTGCAATCGCTCATTCGTCTCCATGTCTTGTTTGGGAGGTGTTGGTGTATATGCACACACTAATTGATGTTAAACATGAACTGTTTAGGACCCCCACAGAGCAGGTACTATTTGAGTGGTGCACATTGTTCATTTTTTTCCCCCCTACAAAGTATATGTGCTCAGACCTGGAGATCTCTGCATGATCAGATCACCATGAATGAAAGCTGGTGGTAACCAGAAAGCATGAAGCCATGTACACAGTGCTTACTGGCCACCCCTGTGTTTTCAGTTACCATTAGCAACACTGTGGCACGAACTATACCTTTAAATTCATACACACACATACACACACACACACGCGCACACACGCGCACACACGCGCACACACGCGCACACACGCGCACACACGCGCACACACATACATGCACACACATACATGCACACACATACATGCACACACATACATGCACACACACGCGCACACACATACATGCACACACATACATGCACACACATACACGCACACACACGCGCACACACACGCACACACGCGCACACACGCGCACACACATACATGCACACACACACGCGCACACACATACATGCACACACATACATGCACACACATACATGCACACACACGCGCACAAACGCGCACACACGCGCACACACACGCACACACACGCGCACACACGCGCACACACGCGCACGCACACACACGCACGCACACACACGCGCACACACACGCGCACACATACATGCACACACATACATACACACTCACGCACACGCACATGCACACACACACACACACGCACGCACACACATACATACATACACACACACACATACATAAACACATACACATACACATACACATACACATACACATACACACACACATGGCTCCACTACAGGGTCACAAGGAAGGGTCAGTTTTGTAAAGCCTGTTTACAAACAATGTTGCTGTGAACCATGTTGTCGTCTCCTCAGAGCATCGTGGGTAAACATCTTCAGGAGTGAATGTAATAAAACATGAGGTCACCGAAATCTGCCTCCTGCTGTGAAAAACAAGCTGTTGCTGCAGTGATCAGTGAGCGCAATAATGAGCAAATGGGCACGCAGGCTTTTAGAACAGGTGAACGTCCTTTTCAGAGTCCTGGTAGCCGGGCTTGAAGGGGACTTCCACCGTGTTTTTCAAATTTCCAGCTTAGTTAGATCATTAACAAAGTCGCTCAAAGGGATTTTATGTGAACTGCTTCATTAAACTGAAAGGTTTCCTCACAGTGGTGGTGGTGATGGGAAGCAGTGGTTGCCAAATCTACAAATATAACCACTTTATTTACTATCAACACCACCAGCGAACCTACACATGGCATAGTGTAGTTTGTTACAGCGCTGCCCTCCATACTGTAGACTCAGGTTCTATTTCCCACCCGAGTACCCACCTTACACTATACCAATACGAGTCCTTCGTTAGGGTAAGTCTCCTAACACTACCTCCACCTACCCGTGTACAGGTAAACTGTAACACTACCTCCACCTACCCGTGTACAGGTAAACTGTAACACTACCTTCACCTACCCGTGTACAGGTAAACTGTAACACTACCTTGACCTCCCTGTGTACAGGTAAACTGTAACACTACCTCCACCTACCCGTGTACAGGTAAACTGTAACACTACCTTCACCTACCCGTGTACAGGTAAACTGTAACACTACCTTGACCTCCCTGTGTACAGGTAAACTGTAACACTACCTCCACCTACCCGTGTACAGGTAAACTGTAACACTACCTTGACCTCCCTGTGTACAGGTAAACTGTAACACTACCTTGACCTCCCTGTGTACAGGTAAACTGTAACACTACCTTGACCTCCCTGTGTACAGGTAAACTGTAACACCACCTTCACCTACCTGTGTACAGGTAAACTGTATCACTATCTTCACCTACCTGTGTACAGGTAAACTGTAACACTACCTTGACCTCCCTGTGTACAGGTAAACTGCAACACTACCTTCACCTACCTGTGTACAGGTAAACTGTAACACTACCTTCACCTACCCTGTTCCAGAGTGATGGGAGTGTGGAGGTTAGATAGGAAGTGCAGGAAGTGATGCACCCATCATGCATATGGCCCACTGTACAAGCCTCTGGAGGCAGAATTATGATCTGGGGGGGCTTCAGTTGGTGAGTGTGAAGGAGTGGTTGAAGGATAATCTTCACACATGAACTGACCACCACAGAGTCCTGACTTTAACCCCACCGAGAGCTGTTGGGATGTGCTGCAGAGAACTTTACTGAGTGGTCCGACTCTCCCATCGCCAAATCAAGATCTCAGCCAAAGATTAACACAACTCTGGAGGGAAATGCATGCTGTGAGGCTGTGTATGATTGAACCCGACACGTGAACAAGGTTTGGTGGAGACCAGGTTTTGTTGCTGGAGCCTAAAGCCAACGTTTCTAGAGGCAGGACTTTGAGAAACACTTTCAAACTTGCCATTGATTTAGCTTTTATTTTTTAAAATGGCTTTAAATGTGAGGGTTTCGGAACAAATCCCAGAGTATGAATCAGATCTAGAACCCAATAAAATCACTTACTAACAAAATATAAACCCCACTTCCCATTCAGAGGAACCTCACCGGCCCTGACGTGCCCCGTCCGCCACGGCTCCCGACGTCAACGAGGCCACCACACGACCCTTCGTCCCATCTACATAAACACGCCACACATACTAATATGATTTAATATTAATCTCTCTTTATATTTCTTCAAGTTTTAGTAAACCATTCCACTCGATCGTATCTGTAATGTACACAGGCTTCCCGAACGGACTCTTCTGAGAGATTACAACTGAGGGCTGATATGGCTGGAGGCGACCTACTCGCAACTGAGGCAGTTAATCGTTGACAGAAGCCCAAAACAAGTCCGAAAGCTGAAGACGAACATCTCTCAGCGGTTGCTGGACCTCAGACAGTGTATGCAGCTCCTGAGAGCTCCTGGTTCTTGTGTCCATCAAGTATTCAGAGTTGATATGACTAACAGTGTGACAGCTTTGATATCTGTCCTCTACACAAAGTGTACGTTTGGCTCCGTTGGCTGACCCAAGTCTCTCTCTTTGCCCACAACGAGACCTACAGGTGTCCATTTGTCCATGTCCTGTGAGACACCTGGCGGACCTGTTCATCCACCCTCGCTTCCCTCTTCCTCCTCGCTCCCTCGGCCTTCCGCTCTCTTGCCTGGCTAGTTACGCTCGGCTGGGGTTGGACGACGGCTTGCTCTCGTAGCCATACAGGAACGTCGCGACTATGACCAAGACCGCCCCCAAGAAGAAGACGCTACAGAGAAAAAACACAAACAATCATATTAATATCAACCAATCAGAACATCTAATACCAAACAAGAGCTCCACTCACAGACTGTAGTTCATCTGATTCTCTGTATACTTTATTACTCTGTTCTTTAATGATCAGGACCCCCACAGGAACAGACCCCCATGGTGGTGGTGTGTTAGTAGTGTGTGTTGTGCTGGTGTGAGTGGATCAGACACAGCAGTGCTGCTGCTGCTGGAGTGATTAAACACTGTGTCCACTCACTGTCCACTCTATTAGACACTCCTACTACTTGCTGGTCCACCTTGTAGATGTAAAGTCAGAGACAGTAGCTCATCTGCTGCTGCACAGTTTGTGTTCCTCTAGTCCTTCATCAGTGGACACAGGACGCCGCCCACAGGACACTGCTGTCCGGATAGTTTTGGTTGGTGGATGAAACTAATACTGGGGTGTTTAAACACTCCAACAGCACTGATGTGTCTGATCCCCTGAGAATGATACACCTTCCTAATAGTACCTGCTCTGTGGGGGTCCTGATCATTAAAGAACAGAGTAATAAAGTATACAGAGAATCAGATGAACTACAGTCGGTAAGTGTAGAACTACAAAGTGCTATATATATATATAGGCTATGTATCGGTATTGGTTGATTTTTAATCAAAATATGTGATCTGTGATATTTCTCCAATTTAGCCGATCCCAAGAGCCGATCGATGGCGTTAAACAAATAAGCTTAATTTCTGTATTTCTAGCTAGACAGTTTCCTTGTCTCGTTGGGGAACCAAAACAAAGATATTTAACTCACTAATCTGATACAGCACTGCACACAGCTGACTACAGTGAGTATCAGTAACAGCAGAGCTAGCACGCACAGCTAACACAAAACAAACAACCCAGAACACCTACAGACCAGATCTGACCGGTACCAACAGAACAGCAGCTACAATTCAATATTCTACATTTAATGATTACAGATTTAGTGTAAAATAACAGAGTCTGAGTTTAATGACTGCAGTTTTACTGTATTTATTCAATTAGCTTTTTTAGTTTTAAATTAAGGGTCTAAATGTAATGATTGGGGATATTTGTTTGATTTACTTTGTTTATTTACTGATAATTTAGTTATAAATATTATACTGTTTCACTGTTTTTAACTGTTTCTCGTTAAAAATAGTAATAAACCAGTTTAGATCATGTTTCATGACATGCTTGTGCTAATAACTACATGTAGCCCTGCCGTGGCATATAGCCCCGCCCTCGATCAGTATCGGCTATCGGCCAATCGCGTTGAAAGGTGATCGGCGATCGGAATCAGCCTTAAAAAGGTCTATCACTAACGATATATATATATATATATATATATATATATATATATATATATATATATATATATATATATATATATATATATATATATATATATATATACACATACATACATACACACACACTGCATACCTCGTAGGCTCAAAGTCTTGCAGCCAGAAGTAGGATATGAGTGTGGACAGGATGATGGACAGGGAGGTGGCGAAGCCTTTAAGAATGTTGTCTGCATATTTAATAACTGCAGCGATGACCAGACCTCCCAGAGCCTGCGGAGAAACAGACACACCTCAGTCCTCAAAACACCAGCTAACACAAACCCGGTCAGCTGCATTTACAGCGGTCAGAACCAGATCTGACAGGCGGGGGGGACGAGTTGCTGGTTCAAAGTCCAAAAGTGCAGCACAACCCACCCAGTGCTGGTGGTCATAACACTAACAATGATGTATATTTCTATATTATTTTATTTCAGTAACAATATAAAACATTGTAATCTTAAAAGGGGATTCCACCAAATTTTGAAAACATTTAGATTTAAAAAAGATCTGCACCTTAAAAGTGCTTCACGAACATTAAAGGGGCTGTATTGGAGAGAACCTGGCGATATGATATGTATCGTGATGCAGCTCAATATACTGCAATTCAATTTACTGTGATATTGCAAACAAAGTAATATTTTTCTAATCCTACTATTAAAACACTCCACTGTATGAACAGGTTTATCAGTGTTTACAATAGCACTGCGTCCTTGTGCTGCTTGTTAATGTTGGAGTGGAGCTGAAAATGGATTACAACACTGCCATCTAGTGGTCAGAGGTTTAAACACAATAAACAATGATTCACTGTCTGCCAGAATCTGTGTATCGATACTGTGTTTTTGAGAATCGATACAGTATCACTAAACATTTTATCCTGATACTCGATATTTTGATATTCTTTTACACCCCTAATAATTATTTTTTGCCTTTTTGAGTGCCCGTCAGCCTCTCACCTGTAAGGAAACCACGGTCCAGGTGATGGAGTTGTAGCCCTGGAACATTCCGTGCTCTCGTACTCTTTCCCCATCATACAGCAGCATTCCGAACAGGCCGAATACCAGCCCGAACATACCTTTAGACCAAACAGGAGACATGACATGAGTTTAGAGTTTATAGCTCTGGAGCTACAAGGCAGATGTAATGAGAAAGTAGCTACCAATCAGAAATGAGCACATAAACTATATATTAGTTGTTCTAGAATCTGTACTAGACTTGGATTCTGTGGTTTCTGACACCGTATGACTCACTGACTCTAAGACGGCTGTTTTATAGACAGCTCTATTAGTCCTGTAGCTAAAGCAGAACTGAAAACAGATCCTCTGTGTTTTCACAGAAACCCCATTCTTATGCTAAACTATACTGTTATTCGTTTTGGGCTTTCTGCCAGATCTTCGCCGCGTAAGTTGCCCCCCAGATTTCGAAATAAACAACGTTCCAGCTCCAGAGTGTCCCATCTGATTGTGTGATTGGGGCTTGTGCACAGCTTTTTGATCGGATGCACGGATTCCTGAAAATAACAGATTTTTTCCGTTATTTTCCCCCATAGAGAATGAATGGGATGGAAAAGTACACACCAATCTACTGAACTTCTCCTCGACCCACAGACACCGTTTCACATACACTGACTCAGAGCAGACCCCCGACCACGACTGTAGTGTTGGTTTGAGCCGTACTCATCTGTTAATCCTTTTTTTCATCCCTCTCTTTCCTCCCCCTATAGAGTCCCACTCATTTTCAGTCACAACCAAACATCATGGTTTCTTTTAACATACAGCCTCCAGACTGTCTGTACACACTCAGAGCAGATCCCCCCGCCCCAACCTCTATAATCCACAGACATGCTGACCTGTACTCCTCTATTTGTCGTTTATTTATCCCTCGTTCCTCCCATAGAGTCCTATTCATTTTCGAGCGCACTCAAACAGCATGGCTTCGTTAAACCTACAGCCACCAAACTGCCTGTAATCCCCTGTTAGCAGATCTCCAAACACACTGACCCGAACTCCTTTATTTGTCGTTTATTCATCCCAGGTTCCTCTCATAGAGTGCCATTCATTTTTGGTCACAATCAAACCTCAGGGTTCTTTCAATATACAGCCACCAAACTGCATACACTCACTCAGAGCAGATCCCCAAACAGTAATCCACAGTCATAGTGACCTGCACTCCTCTATTTGTCGTTTATTCAATCCTCGTTCCTCCCATAGGGTCCCATTTATTTTCAAGTGCACCCAAATATATTGGTTTCATTAAACCTACAGCCACCAAACTGCCTGAACTCACTCAGAGCAGATCCCCAAACACACTGACCCGCACTCCTCTACTAGTCGTTTATGCGAAACCATCACTTTTCTAGTTTTAACTTCACGCGGCTGAGCTTTATGTGGGAGTTTGAGCTCGATTGGTCACAATGGGGACACATTTAAGTGAAAAGTGTAAACAGGGCTCAGCCAAAGGTGTTTCAACATAGGATCCCGGTGTAAACAAGCTGAGACTGAACCTCCACTAGCCTGAGATCAGGACACGCAGGTCCAAGAGCATCCAGGACACAAATGTGTGTTTTTGTAATTGGTATTATTTTTGAAAACCTGGACAGCGTCCAGATCCATGATGCATTTTACAGTATATAAACATCTTCTGGGCATTAAGTGCATATAAAGCAGACTGAAACTAGTACACTGACGATGGTCTCCTGCACTGAGGCAGATGCCAACGCTGAGATTAACTGTGTGAAGCAGGAGCTGTTAACACTCTGATCACACTCTGATCACACTCTGATCACACCTTTCAAGATAAAAATAAAAACGACAGGAATAATTCTGAAATCTGTTCAACCAAAAAAACATGAGCTGTGTTAATTAGACAAACATACATTGGAAAGAATATATGCTTATATATACACACACATATGAGCTACTGTCTCTGACTTTACATCTACAAGGTGGACCAGCAAGTAGTAGGAGTGTCTAATAGAGTGGACAGTGAGTGGACACAGTGTTTAAACACTCCAGCAGCAGCACTGCTGTGTCTGATCCACTCACACCAGCACCACGTCAGTGTCACTGCAGTGCTGAGAATGACCCACCTCCCTAATAGTATCTGCTCTGTGGTGGTCCTGTGGGGGTCCTGATCATTAAAGAGTAATAAAGTATACAGAGAATCAGATGAACTACAGTCTGTAAGTGGAGCTCCTGTATGGTCAGTGGAGCTGATATAGTGGACAGTGGGTGGAGATATAAGAAGGTTCTCTGCAGTTATTTCAGTGACAGCTCTAATAGAATTCTAAGCTCTTATTTAAGATACACGCGTGGTTACTGACCCAGCTGGATGTTCCTGACCCACACACTCTGCTTGGTCTCCTTCAGGATCTTCTCGAAGTAGACGCCAGCGAAGCCACTGGAGCAGCAGGCCACCAGCACGGCCACCAGCCCCACGAACGGTGAGCCGGACGCAGGCTGCTCCTTCTCAGGGGTGCCTGGTGAGTCTGTGGGCCACTACACAACACAGCACACCCAGCACACACCCAGCACACACCCAGCACACACCCAGCACACACCCAGCACACACCCAGCACACCACTGAATTAATACCATGTACATGATACAGCAAGTATATATACAGTCAGAGTGTTGGCTAAACTATTTCCAAAGCTCTCCTGGAGAACGTTTAGTATTTACAGTTACCATTCAGTACCCAGTTTCTAATATCTATAATATCTAATCAATCATTAACTATTAATAATAAATGTAAACAGATTGCTGGAATTGATCTGATCTATGCATTGTCTGGAGTGTACGTGGACTATAACTGTGGGTAGGCGTTCCCAATAAAGAGCTCAGTGAGAGTTAGTAAATTTCTTATAGCTTAATAAGTGAGTCTCTTTCTGGTTGGAGAGAAAACATCATGTTACTGCATCCGGAATCATCAGCTGTCCTTTAAGACTAGGGCTGTAAGAAAATATCGAAATATCGAGTACTGAGATATTATGTTTGGTGATACTGTATTGATTCTCAAAAACACAGTATCGATACACAGATTCCTGGCAGACAGTGAATCATTGTGTGTTGTGTTTAAACCTCTGACCACTAGATGGCAGTGTTGTAATCCATTTTCAGCTCCACTCCAACATTAACAAGCAGCACAAGGGTGCAGTGCTATTGTAAGCATTGATAAACCTGTTCATACAGTGGAGTGTTTTAATAGTAGGATTTGAAAAATCACAATATATCACTTATATATCGTAGAATATTGTGATATATTAAATCGTGACAGCTGTATCACGATACGTATTGTATCGCCAGGTTCTTGCCAATACACAGTCCTATTTAAGACGCGTGTGATGAACAGCACAACTGGGTGCTTACAGGCTGTCTAGTCATTAAATACACAAACACCACCAACCTGAACGAATGCCACTCCAGCCATGAGGATGAGCAGCGAGAGCCACTGATACAGCCCCAGCCTACGACCCAGCATGGAGACGGAGAAAAGAGCTGTGGTCAAGATCTTCAGCTGGTAGGTGACCTAAAAGAGAGGGATGAGAGAGAAATAAAGGACAGGACGGGATGGCTGTTTTGATTATATTATAATAAACCTCTCTATTTGATTTGCTGTCTGTTGGGAGGAAAGCAATATAGATTAATAAATATAGTGACTGACCAGCAGGGGTCAGTCTGTGTCCACTGCCTGTAAATTAGATATTAAAAATGGGAAATCAAACTATTCTAACGAGAATTGGTGAACAAACACACAGCACAGCGAGCTGGTATTATACTATAAGAACATAATATCGACCAATGAGGCGAAAGCAAACATCCTGCCGTCTGCTCCCCATGAAGCTGTGTGTGTTACCATTATTATCTGTTGAATTAAACTACAGAACCATACGTCTACATCAGTCTCTTCTTTCTCTGATGTACAGTGTGGCTCATTTAGTTACCTATTGGCTGGTAGTGTATCTAAAACGTTTGGCTGGTAGTGTATCTAAAACGTTTGGCTGGTAGTGCATCTAAAACGTTTGTCTGGTAGTGCATCTAAAACGTTTGGCTGGTAGTGTATCTAAAACGTTTGGCTGGTAGTGCATCTAAAACGTTTGTCTGGTAGTGCATCTAAAACGTTTGGCTGGTAGTGTATCTAAAACGTTTGGTTGGTAGTGTACTAAAACGTTTGTCTGGTAGTGCATCTAAAACGTTTGACTGGTAGTGTATCTAAAACGTTTGGCTGGTAGTGTATCTAAAACGTTTGACTGGTAGTGTATCTAAAACGTTTGACTGGTAGTGTATCTAAAACGTTTGACTGGTAGTGTATCTAAAACGTTTGGCTGGTAGTGTATCTAAAACGTTTGACTGGTAGTGTATCTAAAACGTTTGACTGGTAGTGTATCTAAAACGTTTGACTGGTAGTGTATCTAAAACGTTTGACTGGTAGTGTATCTAAAACGTTTGACTGGTAGTGTATCTAAAACGTTTGTCTGGTAGTGTATCTAAAACGTTTGACTGGTAGTGTATCTAAAACGTTTGGCTGGTAGTGTATCTAAAACGTTTGACTGGTAGTGTATCTAAAACGTTTGTCTGGTAGTGTATCTAAAACGTTTGGCTGGTAGTGTATCTAAAACGTTTGTCTGGTAGTGTATCTAAAACGTTTGACTGGTAGTGTATCTAAAACGTTCGTCTGGTAGTGTATCTAAAACGTACGTCTGAGGAGGATGAGGTGGCTGCACTCGTGTCAGTAACGTGTGAATCCTAACGTACTCTAGACTGAGGGAACAATGCTCCGTCCTTCTCGTACCTGGTATGTGGCGGCGTCCAGGTTAGACAGCGCTACGTACAGCAGGTTGTTCTGCAGGGTGTAGATTCCTGAGGGAATGGCCAGTTTCAGCGTCTCCACTGGCTTGTGAAGGATCTCCTGTCTGAGGACGCTGCTGAGGGCTCGGACGCTGTAACCTTATCAGGAAGGACAGCAACAGGACAACAGCGCCAGTTAGATACCGCATATATAAACATATTATAAACTGGTGCACCACAGACTCAAGGCTCCAGTAGAGACTGATAACACTGTGACAAACAAGGTCCGACCATCAACATCTCCAAAACATCCTCCACAACCTTCACTGTGCATTACTGTTCATACACACACACACATATATATATATATATATATATATACACACAAAATAACATTATTATATAGTTCTACACTTACAGACTGTAGTAGACCCCCACAGGACCACCACAGAGCAGATACTATTAGGGGGGTGGACCATTCTCAGCACTGCAGTGACACTGACATGGTGGTGTTGTGTTAGTGTGTGTTATGCTGGTGTGAGTGGATCAGACACAGCAGTGTTGCTGCTGGAGTGTTTAAACACTGTGTCCACTCACTGTCCACTCTATTAGACACTCCTACTACTTGGTAATGATAAAGGAATGAAGGGAAGAAGGAACAGTGTTGGTGATGATAAAGGGATGAAGGGATGAAGGAACAGTGTTGGTGGTGAAAAAGGAATGAAGGAATGAAGGAACAGTGTTGGTGATGATAAAAGAATGAAGGGATGAAGGAACAGTGTTGGTGATGATAAAGGAATGAAGGGATGAAGGAACAGTGTTGGTGATGATAAAGGAATGAAGGGATAATGGAACAGTGTTGGTGATGATAAAGGAATGAAGGGATAATGGAACAGTGTTGGTGATGATAAAGGAATGAAGGAATGAAGGAACAGTGTTGGTGATGATAAAAGAATGAAGGGATGAAGGAACAGTGTTGGTGATGATAAAAGAATGAAGGGATGAAGGAACAGTGTTGGTGATGATAAAGGAATGAAGGGATGAAGGAACAGTGTTGGTGATGATAAAGGAATGAAGGGATGAAGGAACAGTGTTGGTGATGATAAAAGAATGAAGGGATGAAGGAACAGTGTTGATATTGTCTTTGGTTGTAGGACTCTGTCTGGACAGTGTTGGTTGGTGGACTGACATCCCACCATGTCAATGTCACTGCAGTGCTGAGAATGACCCACCCTAATAGTAGCTGCTCTGTGGTGGTCCTGTGGGGGTCCTGACCATTGAACATGGCTGCAGGACGGCTTCTGTGAACTCACTGTGCTCTTTGCAGACGAGGCCGACGCAGGTGAGGATTTTCAGCAGCTCAGCCACCACCACGGCGGAGGAGGCCAGGTAGCGCGGCCCCTCGGACTGGAGGGTGCGCGAGTAGCGCATGGTCAGCACCAGGGACGTGGTCTGGAACACCAGCACACCCAGAGACAGGTACTTCAGCCTGGCCGACGTCATGACTGGAGGGAGGCTGTGTAGACACAGAAAGAGTAATCAGGACTACAGTCAGTCAGAACAAGCAGATACACTACCAGCCAAACGTTTTAGATACACTACCAGTCAAACGCTTTAGATACACTACCAGCCAAACGTTTTAGATACACTACCAGACAAACGTTTTAGATACACTACCAGCCAAACGTTTTAGATACACTACCAGACAAACGTTTTAGATACACTACCAGTCAAACACTTTAGATACACTACCAGCCAAACGTTTTAGATACACTACCAGACAAACGTTTTAGATACACTACCAGTCAAACGTTTTAGATACACTACCAGTCAAACGCTTTAGATACACTACCAGTCAAACGTTTTAGATACACTACCAGCCAAACGTTTTAGATACACTACCAGTCAAACGTTTTAGATACACTACCAGTCAAACGTTTTAGATACACTACCAGACAAACGTTTTAGATACACTACCAGTCAAACGTTTTAGATACACTTACCAGTCAAACGCTTTAGATACACTACCAGTCAAACGTTTTAGATACACTACCAGTCAAACGTTTTAGATACACTACCAGTCAAACGTTTTAGATACACTACCAGACAAACGGTTTAGATACACTACCAGACAAACGTTTTAGATACACTACCAGACAAACGTTTTAGATACACTACCAGACAAACGTTTTAGATACACTACCAGACAAACGTTTTAGATACACTACCAGTCAAACGTTTTAGATACACTACCAGACAAACGGTTTAGATACACTACCAGTCAAACGTTTTAGATACTCTACCAGTCAAACGTTTTAGTACACTACCAGACAAACGTTTTAGATACACTACCAGTCAAACGTTTTAGATACTCTACCAGTCAAACGTTTTAGTACACTACCAGACAAACGTTTTAGATACACTACCAGACAAACGTTTTAGATACACTACCAGTCAAACGTTTTAGATACTCTACCAGTCAAACGTTTTAGTACACTACCAGACAAACGTTTTAGATACACTACCAGTCAAACGTTTTAGATACACTACCAGTCAAACGTTTTAGATACTCTACCAGTCAAACGTTTTAGTACACTACCAGACAAACGTTTTAGATACACTACCAGACAAACGTTTTAGATACACTACCAGTCAAACGTTTTAGATACTCTACCAGTCAAACGTTTTAGATACTCTACCAGTCAAACGTTTTAGATACACTACCAGTCAAACGTTTTAGTACACTACCAGACAAACGTTTTAGATACACTACCAGTCAAACGTTTTAGATACACTACCAGCCAAACGTTTTAGATACACTACCAGTCAAACGTTTTAGATACACTACCAGTCAAACGTTTTAGATACAGTACCAGACAAACGTTTTAGATACACTACCAGCCAAACGCTTTAGATACACTACCAGCCAAACGTTTTAGATACACTACCAGTCAAACGTTTTAGATACACTACCAGCCAAACGCTTTAGATACACTACCAGCCAAACGTTTTAGATACACTACCAGTCAAACGTTTTAGATACACTACCAGTCAAACGTTTTAGATACACTACCAGACAAACGTTTTAGATACACTACCAGTCAAACATTTTAGAAACACTACCAGACAAACGTTTTAGATACACTACCAGCCAAACGTTTTAGATACTCTACCAGACAAACGTTTTAGATACACTACCAGACAAACGTTTTAGATACATTACCAGTCAAACGTTTTAGATACTCTACCAGTCAAACGTTTTAGATACACTACCAGCCAAACGTTTTAGATACACTACTAGTCAAACGTTTTAGATACACTACCAGACAAACGTTTTAGATACACTACCAGCCAAACGTTTTAGATACACTACCAGTCAAACGTTTTAGATACACTACCAGTCAAACGTTTTAGATACACTACCAGCCAAACGCTTTAGATACACTACCAGACAAACGTTTTAGATACACTACCAGACAAACGTTTTAGATACACTACCAGACAAACGTTTTAGATACATTACCAGTCAAACGTTTTAGATACTCTACCAGTCAAACGTTTTAGATACACTACCAGCCAAACGTTTTAGATACATTACCAGTCAAACGTTTTAGATACTCTACCAGCCAAACGTTTTAGATACTCTACCAGACAAACGTTTTAGATACACTACCAGCCAAACGTTTTAGATACTCTACCAGACAAACGTTTTAGATACACTACCAGACAAACGTTTTAGATACATTACCAGTCAAACGTTTTAGATACTCTACCAGTCAAACGTTTTAGATACACTACCAGCCAAACGTTTTAGATACACTACTAGTCAAACGTTTTAGATACACTACCAGACAAACGTTTTAGATACACTACCAGTCAAACGTTTTAGATACACTACCAGTCAAACGTTTTAGATACACTACCAGTCAAACGTTTTAGATACACTACCAGCCAAACGTTTTAGATACACTACCAGACAAACGTTTTAGATACACTACCAGACAAACGTTTTAGATACACTACCAGACTTTGTACATGGATCAGTGTATATTTTAGTGTATATACAGTCCAGAACTTGTGTAAGTTCCTCACAGTGGGAGTCGGTGAAGAAAGCCAAAAATAATTTCTCACGGTGTTTACAATGAGAACATTCTGCTCACATCACTCAACGAGCCTGTCAACACGTTTCTGGAATAAACTGAGGTCGTCACCCAGCAGCTGTGATAATAACGTTCAATAATCAGAGAGTGAGATTATAAAGTACTTCTTTATGCAGGACCCCCTCAACCACCTCCTTCCACTCCATCAGCTCCACTGACCATACAGGAGCTCCACCTACAGACTGTAGTTCATCTGATTCTCTGTATACTTTATTACTCTGTTCTTTAATGATCAGGACCCCCACAGGACCACCACAGAGCAGATACTATTAGGGAGGTGGATCATTCTCAGCACTGCAGTGATGTGATGTGGTGCTAGTTTGAGTGGATCAGAGAATCATCCACCAACCAAAACTATCCAGACAGCAGTGTCCTGTGGGCGGCGTCCTGTGTCCACTGATGAAGAACTAGAGGAACACAAACTGTGCAGCAGCAGATGAGCTGCATAATCACAACGTAATCACAACATAATCACAACGTAATCACAACAAGCCATTCAGTGCGTATTGTATTTCACCCTCAGGACTGAACGAGTGGGTTCAGTGAGACATTCCTGATAAGCTGTCAGCAATAAACACGTCAGGACACTAAACGAAAGCTGCCGGGAGGTGATCACCTGTTACACCTGTATTACAGGAGGAGTGGTTGCAAAGCTGGAGCTCCAGATTTAAAGGTTTACAAAACGGAGGTGCAAAAAGCTGGACAGACCACCAGGACAGACCACCAGGACAGACACAGGGGCATAATCATCGTATACTTGTGATGTCTAACTGTATGTGTAGGGTCATCCTATGTTCTCTAAGTACCTCCGAGTCCAAAAGACTCTTCTGATCTACTGCACACTGGACTGCACCTGGGTGGTAGGCTGGACTGGTAGGCTGGACTGGTAGGCTGGACTGGTAGGCTGGAGTCGGCTCGACCCTCTGAGGAGGCTAAACATATTTAACGTATGTAGGAAGCTGCTGCAGATGTTCTACCAGACTGTGGGGTCCATGCTGGGAAGGAAGCATTAAAAACAGTGATAAGCTGCGACTGGATGAGCTGGTGAGGTGAGCAGGGTCAGTTGTTGGTCTGGAGCTGGACTCTGTGGTTAAGGTGGTGGAGAGGAGGGCACTGCTCAGACTGCTGTCCACTATGGATGATGATAATGATGATGGGCGCCCACCGTACACCACCATTATGGAGGAAAGGAGCGAGTCCAGCGGCAGCAGATCTGCACTGCTGGAGTCTCTACTTAAATAGAGTTTATACACGTGTTGATTCTGTCAGTATCAGTCAGTATCTGCTGTATCAGTCAGCATCTGTCAGTATCAGTCAGTATCTGCTGTATCAGTCAGTATCAGTCTGTATCAGTCAGTATCAGTCAGTATCTGCTGTATCAGTCAGCATCTGTCAGTATCAGTCAGTATCTGCTGTATCAGTCTGTATCAGTCAGTATCAGTCAGTATCTGCTGTATCAGTCTGTATCTGCTGTATCAGTCAGTATCTGCTGTATCAGTCTGTATCTGCTGTATCTGTCAGTATCTGTCTGTATCTGTCTGTATCTGTCAGTATCTGCTGTATCTGTCTGTATCTGTCAGTATCTGTCAGTATCTGTCAGTATCTGTCAGTATCTGTCAGTATCTGTCAGTATCTGTCTGTATCTGTCTGTATCTGTCAGTATCTGTCTGTATCTGTCTGTATCTGTCTGTATCAGTCTGTATCAGTCTGTATCTGTCAGTATCTGTCAGTATCTGTCAGTATCTGTCAGTATCTGTCAGTATCTGTCAGTATCTGTCAGTATCTGTCTGTATCTGTCTGTATCTGTCAGTATCTGCTGTATCTGTCTGTATCTGTCAGTATCTGCTGTATCTGTCTGTATCTGTCTGTATCTGTCAGTATCTGTCAGTATCTGTCAGTATCAGCTGTATCTGCTGTATCTGTCTGTATCTGCTGTATCTGTCAGTATCAGTCAGTATCAGCTGTATCTGTCTGTATCAGTCAGTATCTGTCAGTATCTGTCAGTATCTGTCAGTATCTGTCAGTATCTGTCTGTATCTGCTGTATCTGTCAGTATCTGTCAGTATCTGTCAGTATCTGTCAGTATCTGTCAGTATCTGCTGTATCTGTCTGTATCTGTCTGTATCTGTCTGTATCTGTCTGTATCTGTCAGTATCTGTCAGTATCTGTCAGTATCTGTCAGTATCTGCTGTATCTGTCTGTATCTGTCTGTATCTGCTGTATCAGTCAGTATCAGTCAGTATCTGCTGTATCAGTCTGTATCAGTCAGTATCAGTCAGTATCAGTCAGTATCTGCTGTATCAGTCTGTATCTGCTGTATCAGTCAGTATCTGCTGTATCAGTCTGTATCTGCTGTATCTGTCAGTATCTGTCAGTATCTGCTGTATCTGTCTGTATCTGTCAGTATCTGCTGTATCTGTCTGTATCTGTCTGTATCTGTCTGTATCTGCTGTATCTGTCTGTATCTGTCTGTATCTGTCAGTATCTGTCAGTATCTGTCTGTATCTGTCTGTATCAGTCTGTATCTGTCTGTATCTGTCTGTATCTGTCTGTATCTGTCTGTATCTGTCTGTATCAGTCTGTATCAGTCTGTATCAGTCAGTATCTGTCAGTATCTGTCAGTATCTGTCAGTATCTGCTGTATCTGTCTGTATCTGTCTGTATCTGTCTGTATCTGCTGTATCTGTCTGTATCTGTCTGTATCTGTCTGTATCTGTCAGTATCAGTCAGTATCAGCTGTATCTGTCTGTATCTGCTGTATCTGCTGTATCTGTCAGTATCTGCTGTATCTGTCTGTATCTGTCTGTATCAGTCAGTATCTGTCAGTATCTGCTGTATCTGTCTGTATCTGTCTGTATCTGCTGTATCTGTCAGTATCTGCTGTATCTGTCTGTATCTGTCTGTATCAGTCAGTATCTGTCAGTATCTGCTGTATCTGTCTGTATCTGTCTGTATCTGCTGTATCTGTCAGTATCTGTCTGTATCAGTCAGTATCTGCTGTATCTGTCTGTATCTGCTGTATCTGTCAGTATCAGTCAGTATCAGCTGTATCTGTCTGTATCTGTCTGTATCAGTCAGTATCTGTCAGTATCTGTCAGTATCTGCTGTATCTGTCTGTATCTGTCTGTATCTGTCAGTATCTGTCAGTATCTGTCAGTATCTGCTGTATCTGTCTGTATCTGTCAGTATCTGTCAGTATCTGCTGTATCTGTCTGTATCTGTCTGTATCTGCTGTATCTGTCTGTATCTGTCAGTATCAGTCAGTATCTGTCAGTATCTGCTGTATCTGTCTGTATCTGCCAGTATCTGCTGAAACACCTGCGCCTCCTGCACATCGTTTATCACTGCACAGCCTCTTTATCTCCTCTCTCACTGCATACAGTTACATATGTTCTGCTGGTCCTCTACAGTGCTGTGTATATGTGTTTTGTATACAGTCCTGCCTCTGTGTAATAAGTTAGATACATTTATTTATTATATATATTTATTAGAAATATTTATTTATTACTGACGGTATTATTTATAGTTAATAATTTTTAACGAAGGCTGTACATACTGTTCACACTGTACCACCCTTATTATTATCCATCAACATTTATTTGTATAGTGTTGTTTATAACCAGTGTTGTTTCAAAGCAGCTTTACAGAAAAGCAGCTTATGAGAAACAAAGAGAAGGATTCCATCCATCCATCCATCCATCCATCCATCCATCCATCCATCCATCCATCCATCCATCCATCCATCCATCCATCCATCCATCCATCCATCCATCCATCCATCCATCCATCCATCCATCCATCCATCCATCCATCCATCCATCCATCCATCCATCCATCCATCCATCCATCCATCCATCCATCCATCCATCCATCCATCCATCCATCCATCCACAGTGATCTGTGCTGAAAAACATTCTCACTGTAGCCAAAATTCCATATCGCCCTATATGTGAGGACATGTAGTCCTCATAAATATACCAATACAAGGACACACACACACCCTGGGGCATCTCCAACTTGCCTGACTGCATGTCTATAGAAGGAAACCAGGAGGACCCTGGGGGAAGCCTGGCTTTGCTGTGAGGCGACGGCACGTCCCACCGCACCACCGTGCTGCCCTAACACACTCATCGCTTTCTGAACAGACGTTGGACGTGTTGTGGCTTAAAGAGGCTGGAGAGCATTTTAGTGTCCACAGCTTAAAAAGCGTCCTCCAGATGTCTATACCACGTAACCATGCCAACAGCACATTAACCTTAGAGCTGAACAGGTTTGTCAATGTTTACAATAGCACTGCGCCCTTGTACTGCTTGTTAGTGTTGGAGTGGAGCTGAAAATGGATTACAACACTGCCATCTAGTGGTCAGAAGTTTAAACACAACACACAATGATTCACTGTCTGCCAGGCATCTGTGTATTGATACTGTGTTTTTAAGATTCGATACAGCATCACTAAACATAATATCCCGATACTCGATATTTCAATATTTTCTTACAGCCCTAGTCTGAATATTAACCTGGAAGACCAAACACCCCGCATGCTCTGTCTGAGGGATGTAAGAAAAATATCGAAAATATGAAATATCGTGATATTAAGTATCATTTCTTAAAAGCACAATCAATTTTTAATCAGTAGGTTACAATCAAAAAATTGTGGCACACAGTTTGTGTTGCATTTAAACCCCCGCACCAGTGTTGTTCACTACTACACTCAAACATAAAAAAGTACGTGATCATTTAAAAAAAAAAAAAAAAAAAAAAAAAACGATGCATATGGTGGCGCGTTTATTTAGTACTATGATATATAATCGTGACATATTACCCCGCCTACAGTATCACAATACATCAAATCATAACACCTGTATTATATATATATATATCAGATGGTCACGTTCTGGCCATACACAGTCCGGTTAAAGGCTTAGTAATATCACATAAACCCATACGGCCCCTTTAATAATAATTAATCACAGCATAAGAACAAGCGCATGTGTACATTAGGGGTGTAAGAAAATATTGAAAATATCGAGTATCGGGATATTATGTTTAATGACACAGTATCGATTCTCAAAAACACAGTATCGATACACAGATTCTGGCAGACAGTGAATCAGTGTGTGTTGTGTTTAAACCTCTGACCACTAGATGGCAGTGTTGTAATCCGTTTTCAGCTCCACTCCAACATTAACAAGCAGCACAAGGACGCAGTGCTATTGTAAACATTGACAAACCTGTTCATACAGTGGTGTGTTTTAATAGTAGGATTTGAAAAATCGCAATATATCACTTTGATTGCAGTATCACGATATATCGAGATATATTAAATCGTGACCGCTGTATCATGATACGTATTGTATCCCCAGGTTCTTGCCAAAACACAGCCACATGACCAATTTCCAGATTTCTATTGATTTGATGAAATATGCACATGCCTCAGCAATAACTGTGCAGTAAATGTGCGTGTTCCCTTTAAAGGACGTCCTATTTTCACTTATTTTCACCAACAAAGCCGGTCATTTAAGCAGGGACGCATACAACCGGACTACATAATAACCTTGACCCCTTTACAAACACTCGGCCATTCTTCCAGCTGCCCCGAAATTGGGTCAGTTTCACTTGAGCAGCTTTAAAATGCCCCAAAAACCCTGTTAAATAACAGCGCTGGCCCGTCAGCGGACCACCACCTGCCTGAGAAACGAAGGCTTCACTCACCTAAACGGGACGCAAGTGTGACGTAACAAACTCAGAGCCCATTAAAACCTGCTCACTGCTTTCTGAGCCAAACCGGACACTCTGAAACCGCCCGGCCTCAAAAACAGCTCCACCGCCACGAGCTGCTGGTGAGAAGCCTAGTGAGTTAGCAGCGCCAGGCTTGCTGTAGCTCAAACCCACAAGCTTCTCCACCCTGCCATACCTGGGGAACTCCACCAACAGCCACACAAGACGAAGAGGCAAACGAGGACACAGACACAAAGGACCAGGATGTAAACCTCCCCGTTACAGGTCTATGACGACACTGCCCGCGTCCCAGGAGCCCACAAAGAGAACTTCCAATCCTTGCTACACCACACCTGCTGCAGTAGATCCTGTACGCCAAGTCACCGGCCTGTTTATCCAGAGTACAAGTCTTTGTTTGAACGACGGGAGGCCACGCAGGAAGTGTGCCAAAAGCCAAACACGCCCACTGCCAACCGGCCTAGTCATCAAACATTAACTGCTGAAATGAAACAATCTGAAATCGCTGAAGTGATAACCTACACTTTACCTGCGAGTCTGTGAGCAAACGTAGCCGGTCAGTGTCAATTATTGTCCATAAGCCCAGAGTAGAGAGCTTCTCTACCATTCAGTCCATGACCTATAGACCCAAACACTGCACTACATTCCCAATAAAGAGAGATATCTGAGATTCAGTCTGATCTACAGACATAAATAATACATTACGTTTCCAATAGAAAGATATCTGAGGTACGCTCTACGACCTATAGACCCAAACACTGCACTACATTCCCAATAAAGAGATAATTGAGGTTCAGTCTATGACCTATAGACCCAAATTGTGTATTACACTCCAAATAGAAAGATATCTGAAGTACGGTCTATGACCTATAGACCCAAATTGTGTATTACACTCCAAATAGAAAGATATCTGAGGTATGGTCTATGATCTATAGACCCAAATTGTGTATTACACTCCAAATAGAAAGATATCTGAAGTACGGTCTATGACCTATAGACCCAAATTGTGTATTACACTCCAAATAGAAAGATATCTGAAGTACGGTCTATGACCTATAGACCCAAATTGTGTATTACACTCCAAATAGAAAGATATCTGAAGTACGGTCTATGACCTATAGACCCAAATTGTGTATTACACTCCAAATAGAAAGATATCTGAGGTATGGTCTATGACCTATAGACCCAAATTGTGTATTACACTCCAAATAGAAAGATATCTGAAGTACGGTCTATGACCTATAGACCCAAATTGTGTATTACACTCCAAATAGAAAGATATCTGAGGTATGGTCTATGACCTATAGACCCAAATTGTGTATTACACTCCAAATAGAAAGATATCTGAGGCACGGTCTATGACCTATAGACCCAAATTGTGTATTACACTCCAAATAGAAAGATATCTGAGGTACGGTCTATGACCTATAGACCCAAATTGTGTATTACACTCCAAATAGAAAGATATCTGAGGGACGGTCTATGACCTATAGACCCAAATTGTGTATTACACTCCAAATAGAAAGATATCTGAGGTACGGTCTATGACCTATAGACCCAAATAGTGCACCACATTCCCAAAAAAGAGATAATTGAGGTTCAGTCTCTGACCTACAGACACAAGTAATGCATTACATCCCAAATAGAGAGATATCTGAGGTTCAGTCTGTGGCCTATAGACCCAAATAGTACACTACATTTCCAATAGGGAGATAGCTAAGATTCAGTCGATGACCAATAGAACCAAATAGTGCACTACATTCCTAAGAGAGATGCATGAGGTTTAGTCTGACCTATAGACCCAAATAACGCACTATATTTCCAACAGAGAAATATCTAAGGTATGGTCTATAACCAATAGACCCGAATTGTGTATTACACTCCAAATATAAAGATATCTGAGGTACGGTCACCCTGCTGACTCATGACTGTGTTGCGAAACACAGTTCTAACAGCATCATAAAGTTCGCCGATGATACAACTGTGCTGGGTCTCATCAGCAAAGGCGACGAGTCAGCATACAGGGAGGAGGTACAGCAGCTGACAGACTGGTGTACAGTCAACAACCTTCACTGGAATGTAGAGAAGACCCAGGAAATGGTTGTTGACTTCAGGAAATCAAGACCGGACCACTCTCCGCTTAACATCAACGGCTCCTCTGTGGAGATCGTTAAGAGCACCAAGTTCCTTGGTGTCCACCTAGCGGAGAACCTCACCTGGTCCCTGAACACCAGCTCTACAGCCAAGAAAGCCCAGCAGCGTCTCTACTTCCTCCGGAAGCTGAGAAAGGCCCGTCTCCCTCCACCCATCCTCACCCTCTTCTATAGGGGAACCATAGAGAGCATCCTAAGCAGCTGCATCACTGCTTGGTTTGGGACCTGCACAGCCTCTGACCGCAAGTCCCTCCAACGCATTGTGAGGACAGCTGAGAGGATCATCGGAGTCTCTCTCCCCTCCGTCTTGGACATTTACACCACCCGCTGCATCCGCAAAGCAACCAGCATTGTGGATGACCCCACCCACCCTTCACACAGACTGTTCTCCCTCCTGCCATCAGGAAGAAGGTACCGCAGCGTCCGGTCCAACACGACCAACAGCTTCTTCCCCCAAGACTTCTCAACACAACTCAACGTCTGAACTGATATCTTTCTCCAACCATTTACCCCAGATAAAAAAAGGGAAGCATTTTTTGCACAAAGCATTGCACTAATAACTCTACTACCTCACTGGACTCTATTTATTACACATTGCACAATTTGCACACAACCAGCAATTATTTATTATTCTCTGTCTGTACTGTGTTGTGTTGTCTGTCCGTACTTGTTTGTTTGTGTTGCACTTGTGTCTGTATGCACTGTCTATGTTGCACCATGGTCCTGGAGGAACGTTGTTTCGTTTCACTGTGTACTCTGTATGTAGTTGAAATGACAAAAAAAACCCACTTGACTTGACTTGACTTGGTCTATGACCTATAGACCCAAATAGTATACTTCATTCCCAATAAAGACATATCTGAGGTTCTGTATATGACCTATACACCCAAATAGTGCACTACATTCCCAATAGAGAGGTATCTGATGTTCTGTATATGACCTATAGACCCAAATAGTACACTACATTTCCAATAGAGAAGTATCTGAGGTTCTGTATATGACCTATAGACCCAAATAGTACACTACATTTCCAATAGAGAGGTATCTGATGTTCTGTATATGACCTATAGACCCAAATAGTACACTACATTTCCAATAGAGAGGTATCTGATGTTCTGTATATGACCTATAGACCCAAATAGTACACTACATTTCCAATAGAGAGGTATCTGATGTTCTGTATATGACCTATAGACCCAAATAGTACACTACATTTCCAATAGAGAAGTATCTGATGTTCTGTATATGACCTATAGACCCAAATAGTGCACTACATTCCCAATAGAGAGGTATCTGATGTTCTGTATATGACCTATAGACCCAAATAGTACACTACATTTCCAATAGAGAGGTATCTGATGTTCTGTATATGACCTATAGACCCAAATAGTACACTACATTTCCAATAGAGAAGTATCTGATGTTCTGTATATGACCTATAGACCCAAATAGTACACTACATTTCCAATAGAGAGGTATCTGATGTTCTGTATATGACCTATAGACCCAAATAGTACACTACATTTCCAATAGAGAGGTATCTGAGGTTTGGTATATGACCTATAGACCCAAATAGTACACTACATTTTTAATAGAGAGGTATCTGAGGTTCTGTATATGAACTATAGACCCAGATAGTGCACTACATTTCCAATAGAGAGGTATCTAAGGTTCTGTATATGACCTATAGACCAAAATAGTGCACTACATTTCCAATAGAGAGGTATCTGAGGTTCTGTATAAGACCTATAGACCCAAATAGTGCACTACATTTCCAATAGAGAGGTATCTGAGGTACAGTATGACCTATAGACCCAAGTAGTGCACTACATTTCCAATAGAGAGATACCTGAGGTTCTGTATGACCTATAGACCCAAATAGTGCACTACATTTCCAATAGAGAGGTATCTGAGGTTCTGTATGACCTATAGACCCAAATAGTGCACTACATTTCCAATAGAGAGGTATCTGAGGTACAGTATGACCTATAGACCCAAATAGTACACTACATTTCCAATAGAGAGGTATCTGGGGTTCTGTATATGACCTATAGACCCAAATAGTACACTACATTTCCAATAGAGAGGTATCTGAGGTTCTGTATATGACCTATAGACCAAAAGAGTGCACTACATTCCCAATAGAGAGGTATCTGAGGTACAGTATGACCTATAGACCAAAATAGTGCACTACATTCCCAATAGAGAGGTATCTGAGGTTCTGTATAAGACCTATAGACCCAAATAGTGCACTACATTTCCAATAGAGAGGTATCTGAGGTTCTGTATATGACCTATAGACCAAATAGTGCACTACATTTTAATAGAGAGGTATCTGAGGTTCTGTATATGAACTATAGACCCAAATAGTGCACTACATTTCCAATAGAGAGGTATCTGAGGTTCTGTATGACCTATAGACCAAAATAGTGCACTACATTTCCAATAGAGAGGTATCTGAGGTTCTGTATGTGACCTATAGACCCAAATAGTGCACTACATTTCCAATAGAGAGGTATCTGAGGTTCTGTATATGACCTATAGACCAAATAGTGCACTACATTTCCAATAGAGAGGTATCTGAGGTACAGTCTGTGACCTATAGACCCAAATAGTGCACTACATTTCCAATAGAGAGATACCTGAGGTACAGTCTGTGACCTATAGACCCAAATAGTGCACTACATTCCCAATAGAGAGATATCTGAGGTTCTGTATATGACCTATAGACCCAAATAGTGCACTACATTTCCAATAGAGATGTATCTGAGGTTCTGTATATGACCTATAGACCCAAATAGTGCACTACATTTCCAATAGAGAGGTATCTGAGGTACAGTATGACCTATAGACCCAAATAGTGCACTACATTTCCAATAGAGAGATACCTGAGGTACAGTCTGTGACCTATAGACCCAAATAGTGCACTACATTCCCAATAGAGAGATACCTGAGGTTCTGTATATGACCTATAGACCCAAATAGTGCACTACATTTCCAATAGAGATGTATCTGAGGTTCTGTATATGACCTATAGACCCAAATAGTGCACTACATTTCCAATATTGAGGTATCTAAGGTTCTGTATATGACCTATAGACCAAAATAGTGCACTACATTTCCAATAGAGAGGTATCTGAGGTTCTGTATATGACCTATAGACCCAAATAGTACACTACATTTACAACAGAGAGGTATCTGAGGTTCTGTATATGACCTATAGACCAAAATAGTGCACTACACTTCCAATAGAGAGGTATCTGAGGTTCTGTATAAGACCTATAGACCCAAATAGTACACTACATTTACAACAGAGAGGTATCTGAGGTTCTGTATATGACCTATAGACCCAAATAGTGCACTACATTTCCAATAGAGAGGTATCTGAGGTTCTGTATATGACCTATAGACCCAAATAGTGCACTACATTTCCAATAGAGAGGTACCTGAGGTTCTGTATGACCTATAGACCCAAATAGTGCACTACATTCCCAATAGAGAAGTATCTGAGGTTCTGTATGACCTATAGACCCAAATAGTGCACTACATTTCCAATAGAGAGGTATCTGAGGTTCTGTATAAGACCTATAGACCCAAATAGTGCACTACATTTCCAATAGAGAGGTATCTGAGGTTCTGTATATGACCTATAGACCAAAATAGTGTACTACATTCCCAATAGAGAGATATCTGAGGTACAGTCTGTGACCTATAGACCCAAGTAGTGCACTACATTTTGCCAAAGTGCACTTCAAAGTGAAAAAGGAGAAGGACCACTTGTGTAGTACCTACAGGTCCTATATTTGGAAGAGAGATAACTGGTATTCTGCATACTGTCTTTATGTGAAACTTAATTATTAGCACCAATAAGATCAATAACAGGAACGCAGATGTGAGTACAGGACATTAAAACACTCCACACCTGCGATACAGTTCTCTACAGGTCCTCCAGCGGGGCAGTTAGGGCAGTACAGCCTCAGGACTGAAGTAAGGACTCACACAGTAGGCATCTGGAACTCAACACCCAGACACCAGTCCAGTAAGGCAGCATTTAGATCTTAAAATCAGCTTCTTGTTCTAACTGTCCCGTTCCACCTTAAACGGTGCAGCAGTTACTTCCTGGCACGTACAGTAAGGCTGCATTGAACAGAGTCTTTATCAGAATTTTCCAGTCCACCTTAAATAGTACAGCAGTTACATTATGGGGCCTTGTTCTGCTGCACCATTTAAGGTGGAACAGAAAAAAATCAAACAAGAAGCTGTACAATTTAAGGAGGAACGGGGCAAATAGAACTAGAAGGTGCACCGTTTAAGGTGGACTGGGAAAAAAATAACAACCAGCTGCACTATTTAAGGTGGAACGGAAACAATCAAACAAGAAGCTGTACAATTTAAGGAGGAACCGGGGCAAATAGAACAAGAAGGTGCATCGTTTAAGGTGGAACGGAAAAATTCAAACAAGAAGCTGTACAATTTAAGGTGGAACGGGGCAAATAGAACAAGAAGGTGCACCGTTTAAGGTGGACTGGGAAAAAAATTAACAACCAGCTGCACTATTTAAGGTGGAACGGAAACAATCAAACAAGTAGCTGCACTACTTAAGGTGGAACGGGAAACTTTGAAGAAGGAGCTGCACTATTTAAGGTGGAACTGGAAAATTCGAACAAGAACCTGCCCAGAGCTACGAGACAAAAATGAAACTCACCCTTAATAACAAGGCTGGAGTCCCTGGAGAATCCGGAAGAGAAGAGAGCTGAAGTTCAAAGAGATCAAGAAGACGAAGAAATCAACTAAACCCGAGAGTGAAGCCTCGCAGCTGGACCACCAGGAGAACCTCACAGCTGGAGAACTCTGGAGAAGATCAGAGAGCAGGTGATCCGAGCAGTTCAGCTGGTTTAGGCTGCAGTGCTGAGGGTCTCAGTGGATCTCCTGCTGGAGCTGCTGCAGGGCTCAGAGAGGGAAGAAGGTTCAGATGTTACACCAGACGCTTCCATTCTCTTTCCTGTTCCTCTCTTCGTCACGGTGATGACGTGCTGCAGCGAACTGACCCCTCCTGTCGTCCATTCTGCTCCTCCAAATCCAGATCAGCTCCTAAACGCAACTACCAGCCTCAAGCTTTGCCATCTTGTGTGTGAGACTTCCTAGTAGTACTGCTTCCTCATCCAGTCTGGCTCACGGGCGCCCACTGCTGGCCTGGCGTGAGTACATACAGGTCACCAGGGAGGAGGGCAATAAATGACATAAGCATAAATAAATATATGTACAAATAAATAGCTTAAAATATAAATATATTAATGAATAAATAAATAAAGACACAAATAAACAATTAAATACATAAATATGTAAATTAATAAATAAATAAATGCACAAAGTGTACAAATAAATAATATAATATAAAAAAAAGCTGCTGAAGGCCTAAGCAGTAGTATCAGAGCCCGAAGTCTGGAGCTCATTAACCAATCCTGCTTTAGAGTGAGGATAGGACCGCCCACCTCAATAACATATATATTTATATATTATTATTATTATAATTTATTTATTTATTTATTTATTTATACATTTATATATGCATCTACTTATTGATTTATTTATTTATATATTTATCTATTTAATTGTGCATTTATTTATTTGTGCATTTATTTATTAAATGCTATATTTATCTACTTAATGATTTATTTATTTAAATATTTATCTATTTAATTATTTATTTGTGCATTTATTTATTAAATGATATATTTATCTACTTAATGATTTATTTATTTATATATTTATCTATTTAATTATTTATTTGTGCATTTATTTATTTGTGCATTTATTTATTAAATTATATATTTATCTACTTAATGATTTATTTAATTATATATTTATCTATTTTGACACTGCCCATATAGATCTTAGCACTGCTGTGTCTGATCCACTCACACCAGCACAGCACACACTAACACTCCACCACCACATCAGTGTCACTGCAGTGCTGAGAATGATCCACCTCCCTAATAGTATCTGCTCTGTGGTGGTCCTGTGGGGGTCCTGATCATTAAAGAACAGAGTAATAAAGTATACAGAGAATCAGATGAACTACAGTCTGTAAGTGGAGCTCCTGTATGGTCAGTGTATATATATATATGGTAAAGTCAGTACTGTCTCCTCACAGTAAGATGATCTGGGTTGGATTCCCGGTCCGGGTGGTTCTGTGTGGAGTGTGTATGTTCTCTCCGTGCTTGAGTGGGTTCCTCCCACAGTCCAAACACATGCATGTTGATTGATCCTCACTCTAAACTGCCCGTAGGTGTATTAGGGCTGTAAGAAAATATTGAAATATTGAATATCGGGATATTATGTTTCGTGATACTGTATTGATTCTCAAAAACACAGTATCGATACACAGATTCCTGGCAGACAGTGAATCATTGTGTTTTGTGTTTAAACCTCTGACCACTAGATGGAAGTGTTGTAATCCATTTTCAGCTCCACTCCAACATTAACAAGCAGCACAAGGACGCAGTGCTATTGTAAACACTGATAAACCTGTTCATACAGTGGAGTGTTTTAATAGTAGGATTTGAAAAATTGCTGTAAGTCACTTTGCTTGCAGTATCGCAATATATCGAATCGTGACTTCTGTATCACCATATGTATTGTATCGCCAGGTTCTTGCCGATACACAGCCCTAGTGAGTGTGTGTGTGAGTGTGTGTTGGCCATGCAATGGATTGGTGACCTGTCCATGGTGTATCCCACCTTCACCTGATGACGCTGGGATTGGCTCCAGCCCCCCACCATGACCCCTACTAGCAGGATAAAGTGGAAGATAATCATAATGGAAGATAATGGATGGATGGTAGAGCATCACAGAAGCAGGACACAGTTGAACAGATCTGTAAAGCTTTGCCTTTATTGTGAATTTCATCTCTAATGGCATCATTTGTATGTTTGCTTTGTCATACGTTTTTTTGTTTTTTGTTCTTTATTCACAAAAAGTCCTTCTACGAACGAGACGAAAAAGGCTACATACTTCATATAAGCGACAACGGGGCGTATACCAGGTGCACCGAGGTAAAGAAAGAAACGCGACGCATTAAAAACCTATATACAGCGTAACATTTAACACAGCATGCTGCTCTCCGAGCCTTGTTCTGACGTTACAACAGCATTAAAAAGAAGAAAACAAAGAAAGAAATTACACCGTACGAGAACATAGTAAGTGCCAAACAGTGGGTGCACGTTAAGAAAGTGGTTTAGTGGATACTGCATACTGTCACGAGGTGGTACACACGAACGCCGGGGGACCTAATAATAATAACAATAACAACAAAGCGTCTGAATAAACCCAGACGGCCCAGAAAAGAAACTTTTGGTTATAGAAGTCAGTCATTTGGTGCTCGTGCGCGATTGTACCAGTTCGACGTATATAAAGCTCTGCTTAAGAACAAAACAATACAATAATATAATACAAAGTCATAGTTCAGCAAGCATTTCAAACAGGAGCACGTAAAGGCTGATTGTTATCGAAGACGAGAAGGAAATAATACATGATTTAGATCATTTAGAACTTCAGAACCAAGAAACAAAGGCATTAATACAAAACAACAGGAAAAAATATATGTATATGTATATTTATATATATAATCAGCAATGGTTACAATAATCTGTCAAAGGCACTGAGGGGAGGGGGTGGGGGGGACCTCTACTGTACCGAGAGAACATTCGTTCGTTCGCTTCCTTAACTGCATGTGTAACATCAACACGGAATACTGTACTCCATAAATTAAACCTGAAAAGTCAATGAAAGCTGAATCCTGGATCCGTTCCTCCGCACATACACTAAAGACTCGTTTACACTGAGCTGGTTCGTTCACGTGCACTGAAGAGCATTGCTCCTTGAGCGCCTCCTCCATTCGGAGCCCATTAAGGCAGCGGCCCGGCCACAGCGCCGGCGGGACGAGGCGTCGGCTAACGTGTTTCAAACGCCGGGCTTGCTTAGAGCGGATCAAATAAAGTAATTAAGGAGAACGAGGAGAATACGTGAACGAGACTTCGGTACCACCCACAGTGAAAGCACCTCAAAGGCTGTGTGGCATCGAGGTGACCAGAATCAAGCTCAGCACCACAACTAAGAGAGGCTTAGTGCACAGGTTCAGGCAAGACCGGCCACCAGGGCCTGACCAATTATAATTCAAATTTTAAAGGGTGCTAAAGGGGATTAAGCACCCTTTGTTTTTCTCTAATTTACCAATTAACTCACAGTGGACGCAGAGCTCTGAAAGGTTATAACAGAACACGGCTGTGAATACGTTGACTGAGCCTACAATCAACTGCTTGAACCAGTCTGTTTGCATTACTATGCTGTGAAGAAATTATAAAATGTATAAAATGTATAAAAGTTTACTCTTTTAAAGGATTATTGGTCTTTAGTATCATCTGGTCGTGCCCTGTGTCTGGGCACCGCTGGAGGACTCCACTAGTTATCAGGACAGGTTGAGTGTTTAGTTGTATCGATACTGATAAAAAGTATCATCAGTATCGTTAGCCTGTTTATCGGTCAGGCCCTTGGCGGAGGTTCTGATCATCAGCAACGAAACAGGAACAATAGCAGGCAGTAAAAAAAGGAGTCAAACTAAATAAAAGGAAGCTGAACTGAGAGAGAGTGAGAGAGCAAGCTCAGCGTGGAGGGTGTTACTGTTTGTGCGCACCACATGACCAAAAGAGGTGTAAGAAAATATTAAAATATCGAGTATCGTGATATAATGTTTAGTGATACTGTATCGATTCTCAAAGACACAGTATCGATGCAAAGATTCCTGGCAGACAGTGAATGACCTTGATAGAAATCCATTTGTAATCCATTTTCGGCTCCACTCCAACATAAACAAGTAGCCCAAGGACGCAATGCTGTTGTAAGCACTGTTCATATAGTGGTGTGTTTTTATAGTAGGATTTTAAAAGTCACATATCGCAATATATTGAATGTATCGTATCGCCAGGTTCTTGCCCATACAATGACCAAGTGAGCACAAGGGTGTGGACACCACATACAAAATAACACTACTACGAGGCAGTTTTAGCTCGGGGAAGACATCCTGACCCACCGGAACAAGGGAATTAAATAACAACGGTTAGTAAGTACCCTCCGAAGGTTGTGTACTTTGGATGCCGAGACAGTAAAAGCAGTAATAAAAGAGAATCTGCAGCTCATGCCAGTCCAAATTTCCTTCAAAGTAAGAAAAGCAAAGTTCAGAACTCTGAAATCGCCGTCACAGACGCACACGCTCAAGTCCAGCTTCTTGTCTCTGACGACTGTCCACAGGTAGCGCAGCCTCTCGTGTCCCAGGTCGCTTCCTCTGTCAACTTCGGGACATGTTTTTTTTAGCTCTCGGTTCTGGCAGTGTGAGTCTTGCCTGTTGGTGCTGCTCATTCTGATTCAGGTTTCTCACGAGAAGCTCCGTTCTCGGGGTCACTGCGGGCCCTCGATTTATTTGAAGACGGGGTAACTATCTGGAGCTGAAAAGCTTGTGAAGGGGTACAGGATGCATACGAACGCCATGGTCATCCACGTGCATAGTGTAAAATGGACAGCGGGAGACGGAGGGGACCGCCATTTAGAAGAACAAGTCATTCCTTTAGATACGACCCAATGACTGTGTAGGCTCAGTGCTTCCAAGTCCTGGTCCAGGAGAGCCGCTGTCCTGCAGGTTTTGCTGTTCACCCTGCTTCAAAGTGGGACCGTTCTCAACGTCCAGTTCTCCAACGTGCCTAATCCAGTTCATTCAGGGATTAATAGTTAACTGGTTAATATGATATGGACTGTTGCACTGCCAAAGAGGTACTGTGCAGTACTGGGTCAATAGAGGTTATAGATGTATGTCTATGGACGTCAAGGTGTTTATCTAAACTTCTGCTTGTGGGGAAGCAGCTTCTCATGGGTAGGTTTCACCCATAACCCTTCCTCATTTAAACAAATGAGATTTGGTGCATTAGAATAATTTGTATACGTTGTTTATACCTTGTTATGGTACGTAGTGCTCTGACGGGAAAAGCACACAGTTACTGTTCTGGTAAATGGTTTTAAACTATTTGTTTGGGTGCCCAAGAATTTGGCACAGTATTACAATGAACTTGGCGGACCACCACTGGTATTTAAAGATAGAACTGGACCCCCTGAAGACTGTTCAGGATGCTGACAGCACACAAACTTGTGATTTGTAGGAGAGTGTATTCACATACTGTAGGCCTATATACAATATATTGTTCAGATTTAGCAGGAGATACTTGAAACTCTGCAGGACAGGGGCTGAGAACCTCAGTGCTAAAGCAGGGCAGAGGTTCTCCAGGACCAGGGACGGAGGCCACTTGGCGTATGTGATCCACCAGACTGATCTGAGCGCAAACAGGCAGACTGCGGGGGACAGTTCTACGCGTACACGCTGCTGCAGGACTGCGCTGGCTGCTGCTGCTGTGCCTGCTGTGGTGCCGGAGGCTGCAGCAGTGGTGCTTGTTCGGGAATGTGCGTGCGGTGGGTGTGCGGCAGTGTGTGTGGGTTTCCGAGCGGAGTGGGGCTGGTGGTGACGTCGGACCAGTCCGAGTTGGAGTGAGGGGAGGAGGAGGACCATGGGTCCGGAGATTCGGGCGAAGGGGTGAGGTAGGGGTGCTCGTTGGCCGGATGGGCTGGATGACCCGGGGTACCTTCGGAGCTCTGAGTGGCGTAGCTGTGCTGGGAGGGTGGCGTTGGGTATTTATCCACAGGGCTTTGCAGCTGCTGGTAGGGCGTCACCTGCTGTCGCGCCTGGGCCTCCGCCATGCTGTGAGCGTGCGGAAGGGCGTGGCCGTGAGCGTGGCTGTGGGCGTGGCCGTGCCCGTGGGGCAGCGAATGCTGCACGCTGTGCTGTAGACCCACCTCCGGCATTGGGTACATCATGCCCTGGCTGCAGAGCATGTGTGCTGCCTGCTGGCTGTGGTTCTGGCCCTGGCTTTGCCCTGGACCCTGCATCTGTAGCACACCTTGCTGCTGGCTGGGCTTCAGAATGCCCCCCTGGCCTCCACCGGCTGTCATCATCTGGAAGGTGACGATGGGTGGGAGTTGCTCTCGACTCATGGTGACGTTCATGGGCGTGAGCATGCCGGAGCCGTGATGCTGCTGCAAGCCTGCGTGCCCCGATGCCATCTGGTGGGGGAGCATGTGACTGAACATCTGACCACTGTAACTGTGCTTGGCCACCCCCGGCCAGCCCTGTTGCTGCCCCAGCATGTGGCTCACCGGAGGCAAGAGGGGGCGGGTTGAGGGGCTGGCCATCAGTGGGGGCGAAGTAGCGACGTTGGAACCCCCTGCAGCATCCACCGTGTACGAATGCGGGGACTCCAGGGAATCCACCGGAGACATCGTCACTGAACTCTCTGAAAGACCACTCGTGCCACCTGCTGCTTTGGTGCCATTCGTGCTGCTGGTTGCAGTGGCTGATGCCGTGCTACCTCCAGCAGCTGCCATTCCAGAAGCTTCAACTCCTGCCGGCTTCTTTCTCCGCTTGGCCTTCATGTCTTTGAGGTCCTTGGGTCCGCCACCAGAAGCCCCGCCCATTTTGCCACCACCGCGGCGGTTCTTCTTGCCCTGTGGTCCCGGCCGCATGCCGATAAACCCAGTCCCGTTGCCGCAGACCATGGAGGGGTGGCCTCCTCCGCCGTTGCCCATGTGGTTGGGTCCGGAGTGGGGGCTGTGCACAAGGTTGTACTGGTCAAGCAGGCGGACGATGTCATGGTGCATGCGCTCCTGGGCTGTGTCTCGCGGTAGCCGGTCCAGGTGGTCAGTGATGTCACGGTTAGAGTAGTGGTCCAGAAGGACCTGAGCGGCCTCGAAACTGCCTTCCCTCGCCGCCAGGAACAGAGGCGTCTCCTCCTGCAGAAGATAAGATTATTATTGGATGGTTCATCACAGCTACCTCACACGGTACCTCACATTCACTAAAAAATTTGATTTTTAAAAATCAATTGTTAATAATAATAATAATAATAATAATAATAATAATAATAAACAGGATTTCCACCTACCGATGCTCTTTAAGTCAAAAAGAGTTCATTATTAGAATTAATAATATCCTGGCTGCTCACCTTGTTGTCTTGCATGTCTCGATTGGCTCCGTTCTTCAGCAACACTAGCGTGGCCTCCACATTATTGACAGCAGCAGCCCAGTGCAAAGCAGACTTACCTGGACAGGTAGACAAAAGATTAAGGAGTGGCAAACAGGAAGGAAATCAGAGGACGTCCCATAACAGCATTATATTAGTATATAAGTGTTGGTGTAATCATGTCTGTGATTGGCGGGTCTCTAGTTTGAATTTGATCTACATATGCATGTAATTTCATGTCTCACCATGGTCGTCCACAGCATTGACGTCAGCATGGCAGTGCACCAGCTCCTCCACCATGCCCTCCACAGCCAACCTGGCCGCCAGGATAAGGGGTGTGGTTCCATCATTCATCCGGGCATCCAGCTCCGTGGCTCGATTACGGATCAGGATCTAAAAGAAAGGAAGAATTGAACAGTATGCATTAATACGAGGATGCTTAGTAAATGTAATCTAAGAAAAGAAACATTGCCGTGAGGATTTGATTGAGTGTTAGTGAGGTCAAGTACTGATGCTGAACATTGCTGTGAGGATTTGATTGACTTAGTGAAGTCAGGTACTGACACTGAACACTGCTGTGAGGATTGATTGAGTGTTAGTGAGGTCAGGTACTGACACTGAACACTGCTGTGAGGATTGATTGAGTGTAAGTGAGGTCAGGTACTGATGTTGAACATTGCTGTGAGGATTTGATTGACTTAGTGAAGTCAGGTACTGACACTGAACACTGCTGTGAAGATTGATTGAGTAACAGTGAGGTCAGATACTGATGTTGCAACATTGCTGTGAAGATTTGATTGTTAGCGAGGTCGAATTCTGATGTTAGAGCATTGCTGTGAGGATTAGTGAGGTTAGGTACTGATGTTGGAACATTGCTGTGAGAATTTGATGGAGTAATAAGCTAGCTCTCCAGCAGAGGAGCTCTCTGGAGGTTTCTCACCTGGAACACTCCCTGCGCGTCTGCAGCCACCGCAGCGTGTAGAGGCGTGCGGCCCATGTTGTCATGAGCATTGGGGTCAGCCCCAGCGTCCAGCAGCCTCTTGGCAGCATCGGCACGGGCGTAGCGGGCAGCCAGGTGGAGGGCGGTTTCACCCGTGCGGTCAGTCTGGGCGTTGAGCGTGGCGCCCTGGGTGATGAGGTCAGTGATGATGTTGGTTCCGGGTTCGTCCACGCCACTCTCCTCCTCGTCCTCAACCAAAACACTGCCACATTCAGGACTTCCTCCGGTCCGCAGGGAGGCCAGCATGAGCGGCGTGAAGCCGTCTGAGAGAGACAGAGAGAAAGAGAGAGAGAACTTAGATCCTGTTCTGTCTTCTGTTTCAAACATCATTCTTTCTTTTTCTTAATTTAATTACATGTAAACAATGAAAAAACAATCACAAACAGAAACGTTAAAGAAGAACTGCACATATTTTTTTTTAATTGTCATATAACTTAGTGCCTGAGACGTACAATCATTAGTTTAGGGACCTTAAACTCTTCAGACATGAGGTTCCTATCATCACTACTGAAGGGACCTGAAGTGGGAGGGAAACATGGTCTCCATAACCAAGAAAGCACAGCAGAGAATGTTCTTCCTGAGACAGCTGAAGAAATTCAACCTGCAGCAGACTTTGATGATCCAGTTCTACACAGCGATCATCGAGTCCATCCTCACATCATCCATAACCATCTGGTTTGGTTCCTCCACCTCACAAGAACGAGCCAAACTCAAACAGAAGACTCAGGACCATCAAGACCAGCACAACCAGACCTGCTAACAGCTTTTTCTCCAGAGCTGCTACTCTCAGTGACCACAGTGGTCACCCTGCACTTCATACTCATACTGTTACTCTCAGTGACCACAGTGATCACCCTGCACTTCACACTCATACTGTTACTCTCAGTGACCACAGTGGTCACCCTGCACTTCATACTCATACGGTTACTCTCGGTGACCACAGTGGTCACCCTGCACTTCATACTCATACGGTTACTCTCGGTGACCACAGTGGTCACTCTGCACTTCATACTCATACTGTTACACTCAGTGACCACAGTGGTCACCCTGCATTTCAAACTCATACTGTTACTCTCAGTGACCACAGTGGTCACTCTGCACTTCATACTCATACTGTTACACTCAGTGATCACAGTGGTCACCCTGCACTTCAGACTCATACTGTTACTCTCAGTGACCACAGTGATCACCCTGCACTTCACACTCATACTGTTACTCTCAGTGACCACAGTGGTCACCCTGCACTTCAGACTCATACTGTTACTCTCAGAGACCACAGTGATCACCCTGCACTTCACACTCATACTGTTACTCTCAGTGACCACAGTGATCACCCTGCACTTCACACTCATACTGTTACTCTCAGTGACCACAGTGATCACCCTGCACTTCAGACTCATACTGTTACTCTCAGTGACCACAGTGATCACCCTGCACTTCAGACTCATACAGTTACTCTCAGTGACCACAGTGATCACCCTGCACTTCAGACTCATACTGTTACTCTCAGTGACCACAGTGGTCACTCTGCACTTCATACTCATACTGTTACACTCAGTGACCACAGTGGTCACCCTGCATTTCAAACTCATACTTGTAACTCTCAGTGACCACAGTGGTCACTCTGCACTTCATACAAATACTGTTACTCTCAGTGACCACAGTGATCACCCTGCACTTCAGACTCATACTGTTACACTCAGTGACCACAGTGGTCACCCTGCACTTCAGACTCATACTGTTACACTCAGTGATCACAGTGATCACCCTGCACTTCAGACTCATACTGTTACTCTCAGTGACCACAGTGATCACCCTGCACTTCAGACTCATACTGTTACTCTCAGTGATCACAGTGATCACCCTGCATTTCATACTCATACTGTTACTCTCATACTGTTACTATTGTATCTCCTTGTATGTGTGACACACTTGGCAAAAAAACTGATTCTGATTCCGATTCTACTCCAAGCCAGTCTGACTCTTTCTCTAAAATAGAGTCTCTCTCATCCAAATGCTATCGATGACTCATCCTCATGATTTAAATCTAAAGACTGAAAACATGTTGCCACTGATTAAGGTTTAAAGTGAGGCTGTTTGGTGAGGCTGTTTCATTACCAGGCCCTTTCACATTCACGTCCAGACAGTCCATGTCTATATCCGCCTGGGGTGGGGTCAGTGTGATGTCAGCAGCTTTATGGTGCTGCAGGGTCCACTCCCGACGATCCACTCCAGCGTCAACTCCGACCGGCAACAGGGGCTTATCCTCCATCTGAGAGAGGAATGAAGACGAAAGAGAGAAGGAGGGTGACACATAAGCATTAGTGCCATTACAACAGCTTAATTTAATCAATCTCAAAGGAAAATCTCATATCTTTATTTCTGTATATCTATATATCTATTATTTCTCCCTTTATTGCAAGTGGGGCTGTGTATTGGAAAGAATCTGGCGATACAATACGTATTGTGATACAGCAGTCACGATACAATATATCGCAATATACTGTGATACTGCAAGCAAAGTGATATATTATTTTTTAGCTCTTACTATTAAAACACACCACTGTATGAACAGGTTTGCCAATGCTTACAGTAGCACTGCGCCCTTGTGCTCCTTGTTAATGTTGGAGTGGAGCTGAAAATGGATTACAACACTGCCATCTAGTGGACAGAGGTTTAAACACAGCACACAATGATTCACTATCTGCCAGGAATCTGTGTCGAATCTGAATCGATACAGTATCACAAACCACAATATCCCAATATTCAATATTTCGATATTTTCTTACACCCCTAATTGCAAGTTTATATAAATCAGTGGTCGCCAACTCTCCTCCTGGATCTACCATCCCACCCTCTCTCTCTCCAGAGTGACCACTGATACTAATGTGAAGGGCAACTGAATTGCTGCATGGGTGTGCGCAGGTACGCGTGTGTATCTCTTACCCTCGGCTTCTTGGGCAGAAGTTCTTCCTCTGGCCAGTGATGACCGGCGCTGCCGTCCATCAACCCCACATCCTGCGGTTTCTGCAAATTTCTGAGAGGGAGCGGCGAGAAACAGAGAGAAACAAAGAGATGTAAACTGACATCTATCCAGACATCAAGTAAGATCTCTCCGTCACTCTCGTAACGGACGTCTGACTCACTTCAAGTCGAAGTCGTCCTGGCCAACCGGCTCACGCCGCTTACTGTCTTTCTTGGCCAGGAAGCCGTCAGGCAGCCAGAGGATGCCGAGCTTGCGTTTACGTTTGGCCACCAGAACGCCCAACACCAAGATCAGCAGGATGATGGCTGCTGCCACGGCCACCAGATAGAGAAGAGGCGGCAGGGGTGGAGATGAGGCTGGATCACCTTGAAGAGAGGGAAGAATTAATGATGATAATTAGATATTTTTATTGTCAACATTTAATATTTTACTGGTGTATAACTTTACTCATATGTTCACATATTTTACTTGTAAACACTGTGATAAAACTTTTTTATTCCTTCAAGTATTTCACTAATGCATTATACAGTGGCAAGAAAAAGTATGTGAACTAGGGCTGTGCGATATTGACAAAAAATCTTGATATTTTCTGTAATTTTGTTGATAACGATAATAATAAACGATAAAATATCTTATATTTTACTAGCTTGCACTTCTTAAAGGATATTAATATCCATCCATCCATCATCTTCCTCTTTATTCTGCTAGTGGGGTTTACGGGGGGCTGGAGCTAATCCCAGCGTCAACGAGTGAAGGCTCTTCTTTAGTGAACGACTCGCTGAAGTTTGCTGAGTGTGCGTTCAGTCAGACACCTTAACTGGTTTAAGTCTGTCTTTGACAACATGCTCACAAAGCTCTTCATACTCTTCATAATCTGTTCATACTCTCTTCATACTCCTCATACTCTGTTCATACTCCACATACTCTGTTCATACTCTGTTCATACTCCTCATACTCTGTTCATACTCCTCATACTCTCTTCATACTCCTCATACTCTGTTCATACTCCTCATACTCTGTTCATACTCCTCATACTCTGTTCATACTCCTCATACTCTGTTCATACTCCTCATAATCTGTTCATACTCCTCATACTCTGTTCATACTTCTCATACTCTCTTCATACTCCTCATACTCTCTTCATACTCCTCATACTCTCTTCATACTCCACATACTCTGTTCATACTCTGTTCATACTCCTCATACTCTGTTCATACTCCTCATACTCTCTTCATACTCCTCATACTCTGTTCATATACTCCTCATACTCTGTTCATACTCCCTCATACTCTGTTCATACTCCTCATACTCTGTTCATACTCCTCATAATCTGTTCATACTCCGCTCATACTACTGTTCATACTCCTCATACTACTGTTCCTACTCCTCATACTCTCTTCATACTCCTCATACTCTCTTCATACTTCCTCATACTCTGATTCATACTCCTCATACTCTGTTCATACTCCTCATACTCTGTTCATACTCCTCATAATCTGTTCATACTCCTCATACTCTGTTCATACTCCACATACTCTGTTCATACTTCTCATACTCTCTTCATACTCTTCACACTCTGTTCATACTCTTCACACTCTGTTCATACTCTTCACACTCTGTTCATACTCCTCATACTCTCTTCATACTCCTCATACTCTCTTCATACTCCACATACTCTGTTCATACTCTGTTCATACTTCTCATACTCTGTTCATACTCCACATACTCTGTTCATACTCTGTTCATACTTCTCATACTCTCTTCATACTCTTCACACTCTCTTCATACTCTTCACACTCTGTTCATACTCTTCACACTCTGTTCATACTCTTCACACTCTGTTCATACTCCTCATACTCTGTTCATACTCTGTGTGGTGGTTTGTTGGGAGATGATGGAACAGGTTAGCTATGGAGAGATCTTTCTAACAAAGTCTGCAAACTGTCATCTTCTGAGTAACGTCAGTGTTTTCAGATCCAGACCAGCTCCACGTGAGGGAAGACGATCCTCATTTTATGACCAATTTATGCAGAAAACAAGGTCATTTCAAAGCGTTCACATACTTTTTCTTGCCCCTGTATATAAAGTTGTTAGGCAGAGATAAACAGTTGGACCAGTAGACGGATAGAGCGTGTGAGGGTTTTGTCTAGACTTACTCTGTACAGATAGGAGTGGATAGGGCAGCTCTGCCCTGAGATACTCGGCAGCGAGGAACGAGGCAGCCAGGTCCGCGCTGGATAAACACTCAGTGGAGCTCTGCGCACACTTACGGTTATCAATCTCCAGAAACACCTTCGACCTGAGAAACAGAGAAGAGTGCTGTTAGATTCGTACAGCTACAGGTGCAATGATCATCTGCCATCTTTCACAGAAACCACTTGGGTAATTATACACACACCTACACTCAAGTAACTGGGCCTTACTTTACTTAACGTGGCTCAAAGTGGGTTTCTATTTTCTAGGTTTAAGTCTTTTAGAAGGTGGACAGACAGGCCAAACATAACCATCCAAATCACAGCAAGTCAATCAAGCAGTTCACCGTTCAAAATATCAGTTATCCAAAATTTTTCCAAATATGTCCTGTGCAGTGTCTAAAGATTTTATGTCCAGACTCAGCTTTAGTTAATAAACTGTAAATACTGTTCAACCAGAGGAGGATAGGTCTCTACACCGTCACCTCTGGTTTGCTCACTGTGGATAAAGTGTTGTGATTTCATGTTTTCAGGCTTTTAAACTCCTAAAAAGCTGATTTGTAACAACATCGTTGTAAAAAATGTTATACAAATAAATTTGACTTGACTTCTGGTGCTCCTTGTAATTTGAGTCATATGTTTTTTTTATTGTATTATTACGTTTTGGTCTGATTATTTCATTGTAATATCAAAACATAAATACGGACATTGCTTTTGTCCACTTATTGCCATTGTTGCCGTTTCTATTATGCAGTCAGGCGTTTGCTTCACTGTTGGCAAGACACTGTATTCTGTTGTTGTGGTCCCCAAAACCACCCACTGTTTCACAATGGTTACAAAATGTAATTTATTTTCTTAAATTGAGAAAAATCTGATTTAAAATTAAAGCTTTTTTATAATCAAAGCTCTCAAAATTTTTCTTTTATACAAGGTCTGGGTTCCTATTAGAACGACTGAGCAGTTAATTTTACTGTTATTGTTAATAATATTCTGGTTTTCCCTTCGGACTTTGGTCACCTGTGTACGTATTTTTGTTGTTATTGTCTTTACTGGATTAAAGCCTTACATTCAAACATTAAAACTGCAAGCGTCTGCGTAACTCTGATTCATCACAATTCTCTTCAAACATGACCGGTTGACTGACAACCCCCCACCCCTTTTTTATTTATTTATTTAATTTATTTATTTTAATATTACTATTTAATTTAGTATCTTCTGTTTACGCTTTTGCATTTGTAAATAATCAATTTATTTATTTACAATGAAAATTGGGTTTCCGTGTGTTATTAACAGTATGTGCATTCGTTTAATGGCTTTTTTTATTGTATGTGTTTGTGTGTGTGTGTGTATGTGTAATGGTTGGGTTATAAAGTGGGTTTAAAACACAAATTATGAGGAGTTTACAGTTCTAGGATTTTTTTTATTCCTTGTAGTTTTTTGCTGTCAGTTTTTTATTATTTAGTTGGTGAGTTGCCAGATCCTCAATAAAAATATTTATAGAAAAAGAATATACGTCTAGACACGACCTAACAGAGACATGGCCAGCATAGCATCACTGACAGAATAGTACGTGTACAGAAGAGTCCCATAAACATTCCTAACCTTGAACGAAAGTCAATGTAAAGAGGTTTTATTCCAAGTGATTTTGGAGCATTTCTATTGGTCCATTCATCATAAACATCTGCTGTCGTGTTCAGATAATAATATAACATGTTTTTCTTTGGACAGTGACTAACAGTGCTTCATTTCACTCCCCAGGATTTCAAGCTTACCCAATAACCTCCTTCTCCAGCTCCCGCCTGCCCCGCCTCTTCATGGCATCGGAGCCGGCGTGTGCGTGGTCCTGCTCGGCACCGTAGTACGGGTAGACCATGGGCATCTGCTTGTCGTCCAGTTTGACCTGGAGGTTGGTGCGCAGGAGCATCCCTAGCGAGCGCAGGAAGCCCTTCAGATCCCCCAGCAGCTCAGTGGGCTGCAGCAACACCACGATGACCAGCGTCCCCTCGGCCAGCTGCGGAGGAGTGTCCATCGCGCAGTCCAGCCCGTCCCAGCCGCACTCCTCTGTGTTGCAGCCCTGGTTACAGTGATTATTCTGAAAGTGATCCAGACAGTACTTATCGTACCTGTGAGTGAGAGAGAGAGAGAGAGAGAGAGAGAGGGAGAGAGAGCAAAAGTGTTAAATGCTGTGAAAGAGCAACTTTAATATTTAAAATTAGATTCAACAACAAAACAAAGCCAGATTATTAGAACACATAATTCTATATTTAGAGCAAGTTAACAGTACATTTGCAAAAGTTTGGCCAAGTAACTGGGTTCGGTTGATGTTCTCAGTGAAAACAAGTTAACATATTCTAATAAGAGAATAAACTACAGCATATTTTAATGCACAGTTACTGTTTATGTGCTGAACTGAACAATGCAGAAAGAAATGAAACCTGGCCTGCGTAGAAGTTCATTTTAAATATTATGGGTTGTACTGGGTGGTACAGTGGTTCATTCAGTATAGCGATCTTAATTACCCCTCCAGTATGAACTGTTCATATAACATCGTATCGTAGCAAAGCTGAAAAACAGCTTCAACAGGCAGTAGATGACATAACACTGCGCTGTGTAGACTGGCACTGCCGTACAGGGTACAGCTCGCTAGCTAGCCAGGTAGCATAACAGTCAGTTAGCTACTAGGTGCGTAAGGAAATATCCAATATCGGGATATTATGTTTAGTGATACTGTAGTGATTCTTAAAAACACAGTATCAAAACACACATTCCTGGCAGACAGTGAATCAGATCAGTGTCTGTTATGTTTAAACCTCTGACCACTAGATGGCAGTGTTGTAATCCATTTTCAGCTCCACTCCAACATTAACAAGCAGCACAAGGGCGCAGTGCTATTGTAAGCATTGATAAACCTGATCATACAGTGGTGTGTTTTAATAGTAAGATTAAAAAATCACAATATATCATTTATATATCGTAGAATATTGTGATATGACGGCTGTATCACGATACGTACTGTATCGCCAGGTTCTTACCAATACACAGCCCTATTAGCTACCAGCTGTGCGAAGCTCTGACTGGAGATCACTGGACGTCCTTGGTGTGACCGCACCATTCATTGATTTACTAATCTGCAGAAGTAATTTAACTTATAATTTAGATTAATTAATCACAGAGCTTGTAATTAATGAATTTTTTTTAATCACTTGACAGCACCAATATATATATATATGTATATATATATATTTACAATAATGTAACGTGAAACCTCTAGAATCTTTAAAAAAAAACGTGATACAAATTTTTGGTCATACCGCCCAGCACTATTTATAGGTCTCTCCAATATGTTAACTTTTAAAACAGAGACAGTGTACTGAGAAAATGCTACTTTACTTAATCTATAAATAGAAACTGTGCATTAAAATTCCCTGAAATACCCTGTATAGGATATTTGGTGGGTAATCTGGCATCATCAGATATTTTTATAAGAAATTAATAAGAAACTACGCTGCTCTATATCTATATAGTACTGAGCAGTCAAAGCAGGTATTAGATGAGAACTGTAAATAATACTGGGTTGTTTAGGAGAAGCTTGGAAAGAGTTAAATAAACACACTGATGTATGGAAAAGCTCTACTTACTCTATTAATACTGATTAATATTTAATAATAATTAAATAATAAAGCGTTCCCTGATACGTACTTGCAGACGCGCGGCGTGGGCGAACCTCCTCTATGGCACTCGAAGCTGTCGAAAAGGCATCCCGGGTTGTCGCACTCTGGGTCGCAGCGGCTGTTGTGGAAAAGGTCCCAGCAGGGCACTGAGGCGGTGCAGTTCTCCCACGGCCGGCGCCAGTGCAGCGTACAGTCGCCCCCGTCCCACTCGCACTCCTGATTCTTACACTGGGGGTCACATACCCTGTCGCCCGCGCGCTCCTTACATTCCAGGTACGGGCAGGAGGAGGCGGGCGGGGCTTTTCTCTGGATCGCGGTCTGGCATTGCTCCCCGCTGTAGCCCGCTGGACACTTGCAGGAGAAGGCTACAGGCTTTTGGGGGTCTTTGATGCACATGCCTCCATTTTGGCACCGGCAGGACGGGTTCGGGGGGATTTCGCAGCGGGTGCCTTTGAAGCCCGGGGGACACTGGCACTGGGGGTGCCCAAAGGGCTCCTGACACTGCCCACCGTTCTGACAGCGCAGGTTGGCACAGGTGTAGCCCTCGATGTCACCGCAGTTAAAGCCTGTGTAGCCCTGTAAGACAAACAGAAACAGAAGCCGTCAGACTCGAGGAACACTGCCTCATGGCGACGGAGGCATTCAGCTGACGCCTATTCAGGCTCCCTCAAGTGTGCCATGCCATACAACCCTGCCGACCAATCAGCATCAAAGATGCCTTCTTTCTAATCACCCATCCAAATATTTGTGAACACCCAGAGCCATCGCACAGAACATACCACAATCTAAACACTAACATTAATATTATTACTGAACGGAGCTCCACAGTTTAGAAGCAGAAGAGCTGAAAGAGTCTCTCCAGGTTCTCTGTATGTTACTGAAGGTGTTTGTACAGAAGGTCAGTATCTGCAGATCTAAGATCAGCAGCTGGAACATAAACAGCAGAGACGTTCTGTGATGTAGCAGGTTTCTAGATTATCTAGAGCTTTATTAGACGATTACAGAAGTTTAAAGTCTGTTCTAAAAGATACAGGTAGTCAGTGCAGCTCTTTTAAAACAGGACCGATCTGAGATCTGTTTAGTGTTTGTTAGGATCCCAGCTGCTGCTGCTCTGACCATTACAGTGAACAACTCGGACCATTACAGTGAACAACTCGGACCATTACAGTGATCAACTCTGACCATTACAGTGATCTACTCTGACCATTACAGTGATCTACTCTGACCATTACAGTGATCAACTCTGACCATTACAGTGATCAACTCTAACCATTATAGTGATCTACTCTGACCATTACAGTGAACAACTCGGACCATTACAGTGATCAACTCTGACCATTACAGTGATCTACTCTGACCATTACAGTGATCTACTCTGACCATTACAGTGATCAACTCTGACCATTAAAGTGATCAACTCTAACCATTATAGTGATCTACTCTGACCATTACAGTGATCTACTCTGACCATTACAGTGATCTACTCTGACCATTACAGTGATCAACTCTGACCATTTCAGTGATCAACTCTAACCATTATAGTGATCTACTCTGACCATTCAATGTTCAACTCTGACCATTATAGTGTTCAAGTCTGACCATTACAGTGATCAACTCTAACCATTACAGTGATCAACTCTTATCATTACAGTGATCAATTCTGACCAATAGTGAATATTACTGAATACTACTCAAATGATTAAACCAGTGATCAATGGTCAGCTTAAGGAATGTCCAAATCTGCCAGCGTGAACTCAGGAATAACACACAGATGGTGGATGTATTGACGTCAGCTTGGTGTGATGAGAAAATCACTACAAACTGTCAACACTGTGAGGGTTTGAACTTGGAGATTTAAAGCATACCTGAGCTGGCCCTCTCCTTTAAGCGCAGGCATGAAGAAATGGAGAGAATAAGTAGCGGTTAGAGAAGCAGCTGCTTTAATCACACAGAGACTCGTATGCATGCTTTCAGTACACAGCACAAAGAGAAGCAGGGGGCTGATTTCAACAGTCACATGCAAGAGATAACATTTCTGAGCACATACAAATCAATAAAAAGGTGTAAAAAAATATTGAAATAGAGTATCGCGATATTATGTTTAGTGATATTCTCAAAATTCTCAAAAACACTGTATCGATGCAAAGATTCCTGAAAGACAGTAAATCATCGTGCGTTGTGTTTAAACCTCGGACCACTAGAAATCCATTTGTAATCCATTTTCAGCTCCGCTCCAACATTAACAAGTAGCACAAGGGCACAATGCTGTTGTAAGCACTGGCAAACGTGTGCACATAGTAGTGTATAAATAGTATATAGCACTTAGCTTGCGATATCGCAGTATATCACAATATACTGAATCGTGACCGCTGTATTGTGATCTGAATTGCCGTCTGTTCAATTGCTGATATATTGCTGATATGGGCTGCAGTATGGATTTCTGGAATAACAACACTTTAAATAAGCTCCTATAGGCTACCTGTCTTGTTTATTTCACTTTTAACATAAAAACTAAGTGTAGTAAATTCACAGCACTGCCCGCTATGATATAACAGACCCCTCTTCTTCACCAGAGCACTACATTTCTCTTAAGCCATAAAAACTAATACCTAAATCTACATGAAAATTAACTCACTTAAAACTGGAATTAACTTGTGTTTTTTCTACATAGACAGAGGGTCTGTCTCAAATTCTACTGAGCTCCTACATAGACAGCATTTTATGTCATAGTATGCACCAATTCTTAGATACCTTAAACATGCTGTCTACTGAGGAACCTTATTTAGACCTGATTGTTAGGAAGCATCGGGCGGTTCCTTAAGGCAATCCCATGATGCAACGCTGGCTAATCTAGGAGCAGTGAAGTGGTTTTAAAATGTGAGTTATTTTGATTCTCTCTGAAGTTTTAATGTGTTTCTTGTCATATAATCACAAAAAACACTATTTTAATTAAAAACTTTGCAACGAGTTGTTGACCATTTTGCAGTTACACACTCACTACCTAGACAGCCTACTTACACACCCACTACCTAGACAGCCTACTTACACACTCACTAGGGTTTGAGACAGACCCAGAATTTCTCATGCTGAAGTTCAATGGGCATAATGTCGAGCTGAGCCTCGTGGGGTGTTAGAGCAGATATTAACTGGTTAGATACTCAGTGGTTAAAAAAGAAAAAGATAAAGCAAAAGAAATAAATAAAAGACAAACACATAAGAAGTGCATGGAAGTAGTTGCAGTGCACTTACAGGCTGACAGGTGCAGCTGTATCCGTGGACTGAGCTCATGTTCATGGAGCACTTTCCTCCGTGGTGACACGGCTTCGACTGACACAGGTCCACCATCGACTCACAGTGACGACCTGCAGGACACAGATAGCTTCAGATAACGGCTACATCAGCACGGACCTACATGGAACTGACCCCTAGTGTGTATGTTCACTAGTGTGTGTATAAATGTGGGTGTTTTACTGCACCATAATGTATGTGTTCACTAGTGTGTGTATATGTTTGGGTTTACTGCATGTTTGTGTTCACTAGTGTATGTGTATGGGGTGTTTTAATATCCCCTAGTGTGTGTGTTCACTAGTGTATGTCTGTGGGGGTGTTTTAATACCCCCTAGTGAGTGTGTTGACTAGTGTATGTCTATGGGGGTGTTTTACTGTCCCCTAGTCTGTGTTCACTAGTCTGTGTTCACTAGTGTGTGTTCGCTGGGCTCAGAGTTTACTGGCTGCTGAGAAGCTGTGAAGATGTGAAGTGGGTCCTCTGGTTACAACAGTGAATGAAATGAAGCTCACCTGTGTAACCAAGGCGGCAGCGGCACTGATAGTTATTGGCCAGCTGGACGCAGTCGATGCTGCCGAGAGCACTGCAGGGAGCAGAGAGACATTCGTTGATGTCACCCTCACAGTGATCACCGGTGAATCCAGGAGGACACACACACGTGTAATGGCCAACGCCGTCCACACAGCTGCCACCATTCATACACCGTGGGCCGAACTCGGGAGAACAATCGTCCACATCCACCTCACACAGCAGGCCTGGTGAGAAAGAGAGAGAGAGCGAGAGAGAGAGAGAGAGAGAGAGACAGAGACAGACAGAGACAGACAGAGAGAGAGAGAGACAGACAGGGAGACAGACAGACAGAATTATTTAGGAAGCTGTATTAAAATTACTGTTCAGAACACATCACATCAAACTTGGCCTAATCTTAAAATAACCACAACTATCAATACGACAGTACCTTCAGACTTTTATATAACGGTGGTCTTACCTTTGGTGCCGGGTGGGCAGGAGCACAAGAAGCGGTTGACCAGATTGATGCAGGTGCCTCCGTTACGACAGGGGTTAGACTGGCACTCATTGACATCATATTCACAGTTCACTCCCTGATAACCTGCCTTACACTGAGAGAGAGAGAGAGAGAGAGAGAGAGAGAGAGATAGAAGAGAGAGAAGAGAGCAAGGAAGAGAGAGAATATAAGGGAGAGAGGAGAGGAGAGAGAAGAGAGAGAGAAGAGTGAGGAGAGAAGAGAGAGGAGAGGGAGGAAAAAGAGAGACGAGAGAGGAGAGAGAAGAGAGAGGAGGAGAGAGAAGAGAGAGGAGGAGAAGAGAGAGAGCTGCATCAGACGTTTCACCAGAGTTCTCTTCTTTATTTCTGTTGTTGTAGAGTAGCGTTATAGTTAGTTTACTGTTGTAGTACTGTACTGCAGTACATGGTGCTCTTACCTGGCAGTCGTAGGCGCTCTGGTAGTCCATACAGGTTCCTCCGTTTTTGCAGGGACTGGACAAGCACTCGTTGATGTCCTGCTCACAGTAGCTGCCCCACCAGCCCACCTGACACGAACACTTGTGTGTGTTCTCTGTATTCACACAGCGGCCACCATTCTGACACAATCGCTCCTCCGGCACACCTGAAACACACACAGACACATTACTACACGTCCCAGTTTATCACATTAGACAGTAATCAGAGTGGGTGCTGGTGAGTAGTGGTGTTAGACAGTAATCAGAGTGGGTGCTGGTGAGTGGTGGTGATAGACAGTAATCAGAGTGGGTGCTGGTGAGTAGTGGTGTTAGACAGTAATCAGAGTGGGTGCGGGTGAGTGGTGGTGTTAGACAGTAATAAGAGTGGGTGCTGGTGAGTAGAGGTGATAGACAGTAATCAGAGTGGGTGCTGGTGAGTGGTGGTGATAGACAGTAATCAGAGTGGGTGCTGGTGAGTGGTGGTGTTAGACAGTAATCAGAGTGGGTGCTGGTGAGTGGTGGTGATAGACAGTAATCAGAGTGGGTGCTGGTGAGTGGTGGTGTTAGACAGTAATCAGAGTGGGTGCTGGTGAGTGGTGGTGATAGACAGTAATCAGAGTGGGTGCTGGTGAGTGGTGGTGATAGACAGTAATCAGAGTGGGTGCTGGTGAGTGGTGGTGTTAGACAGTAATCAGAGTGGGTGCTGGTGAGTGGTGGTGATAGACAGTAATCAGAGTGGGTGCTGGTGAGTGGTGGTGTTAGACAGTAATCAGAGTGGGTGCGGGTGAGTGGTGGTGATAGACAGTAATCAGAGTGGGTGCTGGTGAGTGGTGGTGATAGACAGTAATCAGAGTGGGTGCTGGTGAGTGGTGGTGATAGACAGTAATCAGAGTGGGTGCTGGTGAGTAGTGGTGATAGACAGTAATCAGAGTGGGTGCTGGTGAGTGGTGGTGATAGACAGTAATCAGAGTGGGTGCTGGTGAGTGGTGGTGTTAAACAGTAATCAGAGTGGGTGCTGGTGAGTGGTGGTGATAGACAGTAATCAGAGTGGGTGCTGGTGAGTGGTGGGTGATAGACAGTAATCAGAGTGGGTGCTGGTGAGTAGAGGTGATAGACAGTAATCAGAGTGGGTGCTGGTGAGTGGTGGTGATAGACAGTAATCAGAGTGGGTGCTGGTGAGTGGTGGTGTTAGACAGTAATCAGAGTGGGTGCTGGTGAGTGGTGGTGATAGACAGTAATCAGAGTGGGTGCTGGTGAGTGGTGGTGTTAGACAGTAATCAGAGTGGGTGCTGGTGAGTGGTGGTGATAGACAGTAATCAGAGTGGGTGCTGGTGAGTGGTGGTGATAGACAGTAATCAGAGTGGGTGCTGGTGAGTGGTGGTGTTAGACAGTAATCAGAGTGGGTGCTGGTGAGTGGTGGTGATAGACAGTAATCAGAGTGGGTGCTGGTGAGTGGTGGTGTTAGACAGTAATCAGAGTGGGTGCGGGTGAGTGGTGGTGATAGACAGTAATCAGAGTGGGTGCTGGTGAGTGGTGGTGATAGACAGTAATCAGAGTGGGTGCTGGTGAGTGGTGGTGATAGACAGTAATCAGAGTGGGTGCTGGTGAGTGGTGGTGATAGACAGTAATCAGAGTGGGTGCTGGTGAGTGGTGGTGTTAGACAGTAATCAGAGTGGGTGCTGGTGAGTGGTGGTGTTAGACAGTAATCAGAGTGGGTGCTGGTGAGTGGTGGTGTTAGACAGTAATCAGAGTGGGTGCTGGTGAGTAGTGGTGTTAGACAGTAATAAGAGTGGGTGCGGGTGAGTGGTGGTGTTAGACAGTAATCAGAGTGGGTGCTGGTGAGTGGTGGTGTTAGACAGTAATCAGAGTGGGTGCTGGTGAGTGGTGGTGATAGACAGTAATCAGAGTGGGTGCGGGTGAGTGGTGGTGTTAGACAGTAATCAGAGTGGGTGCTGGTGAGTGGTGGTGTTAGACAGTAATCAGAGTGGGTGCTGGTGAGTGGTGGTGATAGACAGTAATCAGAGTGGGTGCTGGTGAGTGGTGGTGATAGACAGTAATCAGAGTGGGTACTGGTGAGTGGTGGTGATAGACAGTAATCAGAGTGGGTGCTGGTGAGTGGTGGTGTTAGACAGTAATCAGAGTGGGTGCTGGTGAGTAGTGATGTTAGACAGTAATCAGAGTGGGTGCTGGTGAGTGGTGGTGATAGACAGTAATCAGAGAGGGTGCTGGTGAGTGGTGGTGATAGACAGTAATCAGAGTGGGTGCTGGTGAGTGGTGGTGATAGACAGTAATCAGAGTGGGTGCTGGTGAGTAGTGGTGATAGACAGTAATCAGAGTGGGTGCTGGTGAGTAGTGGTGTTAGACAGTAATCAGAGTGGGTGCTGGTGAGTAGTGGTGTTAGACAGTAATCAGAGTGGGTGCTGGTGAGTAGTGGTGTTAGACAGTAATCAGAGTGGGTGCTGGTGAGTGGTGGTGTTAGACAGTAATCAGAGTGGGTGCTGGTGAGTGGTGGTGTTAGACAGTAATCAGAGTGGGTGCTGGTGAGTGGTGGTGATAGACAGTAATCAGAGTGGGTGCTGGTGAGTAGTGGTGATAGACAGTAATCAGAGTGGGTGCTGGTGAGTAGTGGTGATAGACAGTAATCAGAGTGGGTGCTGGTGAGTGGTGGTGTTAGACAGTAATCAGAGTGGGTGCTGGTGAGTGGTGATGATAGACAGTAATCAGAGTGGGTGCTGGTGAGTAGTGGTGATAGACAGTAATCAGAGTGGGTGCTGGTGAGTAGTGGTGTTAGACAGTAATCAGAGTGGGTGCTGGTGAGTAGTGGTGTTAGACAGTAATCAGAGTGGGTGCTGGTGAGTGGTGGTGATAGACAGTAATCAGAGTGGGTGCTGGTGAGTAGTGGTGTTAGACAGTAATCAGAGTGGGTGCTGGTGAGTGGTGGTGTTAAACAGTAATCAGAGTGGGTGCGGTGAGTGGTGGTGATAGACAGTAATCAGAGTGGGTGCTGGTGAGTGGTGATGTTAGACAGTAATCAGAGTGGGTGCTGGTGAGTGGTGATGTTAGACAGTAATCAGAGTGGGTGCTGGTGAGTAGTGGTGATAGACAGTAATCAGAGTGGGTGCTGGTGAGTGGTGTTGTTAGACAGTAATCAGAGTGGGTGCTGGTGAGTGGTGGTGATAGACAGTAATCAGAGTGGGTGCTGGTGAGTGGTGGTGTTAGACAGTAATCAGAGTGGGTGCTGGTGAGTAGTGGTGATAGACAGTAATAAGAGTGGGTGCTGGTGAGTGGTGGTGTTAGACAGTAATCAGAGTGGGTGCGGGTGAGTGGTGGTGATAGACAGTAATCAGAGTGGGTGCTGGTGAGTGGTGGTGTTAGACAGTAATAAGAGTGGGTGCTGGTGAGTGGTGGTGATAGACAGTAATCAGAGTGGGTGCTGGTGAGTGGTGGTGTTAGACAGTAATCAGAGTGGGTGCTGGTGAGTAGTGGTGATAGACAGTAATCAGAGTGGGTGCTGGTGAGTGGTGGTGTTAGACAGTAATAAGAGTGGGTGCTGGTGAGTGGTGGTGATAGACAGTAATCAGAGTGGGTGCTGGTGAGTGGTGGTGTTAGACAGTAATCAGAGTGGGTGCTGGTGAGTAGTGGTGATAGACAGTAATCAGAGTGGGTGCTGGTGAGTGGTGGTGTTAGACAGTAATAAGAGTGGGTGCTGGTGAGTAGAGGTGTTAGACAGTAATCAGAGTGGGTGCTGGTGAGTGGTGGTGTTAGACAGTAATCAGAGTGGGTGCTGGTGAGTGGTGGTGTTAGACAGTAATAAGAGTGGGTGCTGGTGAGTGGTGGTGATAGACAGTAATCAGAGTGGGTGCTGGTGAGTGGTGGTGTTAGACAGTAATCAGAGTGGAGTTTGGAGTTTGCTGGAGAGTAAGAGGGCTTGTTTGAGAATAGTGCAGTGTGTTGGAGAGTAAGGGGGTCTGTTAGAGAGGGGTCTGTTGGTGAACGGTGAAGTGTGTTGAAGAGTAAGATGGTTGTCGGCGTGTAGTGGGGTTTGCCTCCAGCTCACCCTTGCTGATGGCAGCGTTCTGGCAGGACATGTTGGGAATATCACAGTAGAGTCCGGTCCACCCCTGGGGGCATCTGCAGTGCCACGTGGTCTCCTGCTGGACACACTTACCCATGTTCTTGCACTGGATGTTTCTGCACAGATTGGCCAGAGACTGCAACACAGAGAAATATCAAATCAGCTCCTCGGTGAGGATACATCACCTCTAACTTCAGAAACGGATCACCTAAACCTGCAAGGCTCTGTTGAGAAACTTGTCAGTGCTGATTTCTGAGGCGTGCACAGAAGTGAGTCAGTTCCGTTTACGAGGCTGGGTGCCTGCAGGACACAGTGCACATGTGTAGCTTGTGTGTAAATGGGAGAGTAAAGGAAGAGGACGGGCGTGTAAACAAGTGAGACACGTACAGCAAAGGTTTGTCTGCTGAATTCCAATGCTGTATTATGTGCTATCATATTCTATACTGTGTGTATGGCATGGTGTGTATTTGATGCGAAACTGTGCCCAGGATATGCGGGTCAGCCTACTTCGGCCTCGCCTTATATGGTTGCATGCGTCACACCTGTGATTTGTTGCTTCTGTTGTTGGCAACTGACCAAATTCTGGCTTCTCCCTGTTGCTGATTAAGGGTTTGGATCGAACAGTGTGTACATATGCAGCTGAACAACAACTGTGTGTGTGTGTACCTGGCAGTTCTGCCCGGTGTACTCCATGGGGCAGGTGCAGTGGTAGGTGTCCAAGCCGTCTGTGCAGGTGCCTCCATTCTTGCAGGGTTGTGACTCACACTCATTAATCTCAAACTGACAGAATGGGCCGGTAAAACCGGGCCGGCAGCGGCATGAAAAGCGATTTATACCATCCACACAGGTTCCATTATTCAGACAAGAGCTGCAGCGAGAGAGAGAGAGAGAGAGAGAGAGAGAGAGAGCGCATGTCAGACAGAAAGATTAACAGTTGTAATACCTTCACAGTCTTCCAGGAATATCTTCTAATTAGGCTGTTTGCACTGTATTCACAGATCTTATAATGATATATAATTTTCCACTGCTACCTATTAATTGATTATTATACGGATTTTCAAAAAGCCCTGAACGGCGTATAAATCACTGAGCTAATGAGGGGCTTATACAGGTGTCACACAGGGCTCAGCGATACAGACTAAATATCATATCTAAATAGTTTTAGGTTCAATGACTCTATATATATATATATATATATATATATATATATATATATATATATATATATATATATATATATATATATATATATATATATATATATATATATTTATATAGTAGTAAGGTGGTGTATATATACGCCACCTTACTAACCACTACACCACCATACTAACCACTACACCACCGTACTAACCACTACACCACCATACTAACCACTACACCACCATACTAACCACTACACCACCATACTAACCACTACACCACCGTACTAACCACTACACCACCATACTAACCACTACACCACCGTACTAACCACTACACCACCATACTAACCACTACACCACAGTACTAACACTACATCACCGTACTAACCACTACACCACCATACTAACCACTACACCACCGACTAACCACTACACCACCATACTAACCACTACACCACCATACTAACCACTACACCACCATACTAACCACTACACCACCGACTAACCCCTACACCACCATACTAACCACTACACCACCATACTAACCACTACACCACCGTACTAACCACTACACCACCATACTAACCACTACACCACCGTACTAATCCCTACACTACTGTGCTGACCACTACACCACCGTACTAACCACTACACCACCGTACTAACCACTACACCACCGTACTAACCACTACACCACCGTACTAACCACTACACCACCATACTAACCACTACACCACAGTACTAACCACTACATCACCGTACTAACCACTACACCACCATACTAACCACTACACCACCATACTAACCACTACACCACCGACTAACCACTACACCACCATACTAACCACTACACCACCATACTAACCACTACACCACCGACTAACCCCTACACCACCATACTAACCACTACACCACCATACTAACCACTACACCACCGTACTAACCACTACACCACCGTACTAACCACTACACCACCGTACTAACCACTACACCACCGTACTAACCACTACACCACCATACTAATCACTACACCACCGTGCTGACCACTAAACCACTGTGCTGACCAATACACCACCGTGCTGACCACTACACCAACGTACTAACCTCTACAGCACCCTAATCCTGATAGCACCAGATTAAACAACAGGATAAAAAGCAGGATAACACTCTTTTAATGCTGATGTTGAAAAAAATGTCTGATATTGATAATTACTTTTATCAGTTTATCAGCTACCTCTAATTCCTGGGCCAGAAACTAATCTAAAGTTTATTGTGATTATTATTAAGTTTGTTGTTATTTAAAATCTGACTTCAAACCAGTTCTTTAATAGTTGGTCCCGTTAATACTGTGACTAAATTAAAAGAGAAGGGTCTGATGGCACTTAACGTCTGATGCTTGGTAACACAATAAAGGATGTTTAAGTAGACGCTTTCGACTGAAGTGCTACAACAAAGTTTATCTGATCAGAGAGGTGCTTACGTCTCGGTGCATTCGGGAATGTTGCGTTCACAGTTGATGCCGTTGAAGCCGGGCGGACACTGGCAGGTGTAGCTGTTGACGTAATCGGTGCAGGTTCCTCCGTGCCTGCAGGGGGAGCTCTCACACTCATTCACCTCCTCCTCACAGCGCTCTCCGTAAAAACCTGGCCTGCACTCGCAAGAAAACCGGCCCACCTTGTCCACACACGACCCACCGTTTATACAGGGGTCTGAAAACACAGGAAAACAGAGCATAAATACACAGTGGAACGTTATTAGTATAACCTTTTTCTGCATTAATATTAATATTAACAGCTTGATTTGTGGGTGTAAGTTTCCCTTTGATCTATATTTATTGCCATGCTGACTAAATATGGTACTGATCTGATATCTGGCCTCTGTATCGGGCCAACATCAGCAGAAAATGCAGGACTGGAAATCCAGTGCTGTAATAAATCTATCCTAAAATAGCTCTCACTCTGTAGTAGGTCATGTTGACTATGAAGTCAGTAACTCATTACTGCAGGACAGTGTTCATAAAGTTATACAACACCTACATACGCCCTTCATGACCAAAACACAGACATAAACATTTATAAACACAAATTCATCTATAAACAAGGTCTGTCATAGAGGCTGCACTTACCAGCTTATACACTACCAGTCAAACATTTTAGAACTGTTTAAAAGCGTTTGACTGGTAGTGTATCTAAAACGTTTGACTGGTAGTGTATCTAAAACGTTTGACTGGTAGTATATCTAAAACGTTTGGCTGGTAGTGTATCTAAAACGTTTGGCTGGTAGTGTATCTAAAACGTTTGACTGGTAGTGTATCTAAAACGTTTGACTGGTAGTGTATCTAAAACGTTTGACTGGTAGTGTATCTAAAACGTTTGGCTGGTAGAGTATCTAAAACGTTTGACTGGTAGTGTATCTAAAACGTTTGACTGGTAGTGTATCTAAAACGTTTGGCTGGTAGAGTATCTAAAACGTTTGTCTGGTACTGTATCTAAAACGTTTGACTGGTAGTGTATCTAAAACGTTTGTCTGGTAGTGTATCTAAAACGTTTGGCTGGTAGAGTATCTAAAACGTTTGACTGGTAGAGTATCTAAAACGTTTGACTGGTAGTGTATCTAAAACGTTTGGCTGGTACTGTATCTAAAACGTTTGACTGGTACTGTATCTAAAACGTTTGACTGGTAGTGTATCTAAAACGTTTGGCTGGTAGTGTATCTAAAACGTTTGACTGGTAGTGTATCTAAAACGTTTGTCTGGTAGTGTATCTAAAGCGTTTGACTGGTAGTGTATCTAAAACGTTTGTCTGGTACTGTATCTAAAACGTTTGACTGGTACTGTATCTAAAACGTTTGACTGGTAGTGTATCTAAAACGTTTGGCTGGTAGTGTATCTAAAACGTTTGACTGGTAGTGTATCTAAAGCGTTTGACTGGTAGTGTATCTAAAACGTTTGACTGGTACTGTATCTAAAGCGTTTGACTGGTAGTGTATCTAAAACGTTTGACTGGTAGTGTATCTAAAACGTTTGACTGGTACTGTATCTAAAACGTTTGACTGGTAGTGTATCTAAAACGTTTGACTGGTACTGTATCTAAAGCGTTTGACTGGTAGTGTATCTAAAACGTTTGACTGGTAGTGTATCTAAAACGTTTGTCTGGTAGTGTATCTAAAACGTTTGACTGGTAGTGTATCTAAAGCGTTTGACTGGTAGTGTATCTAAAGCGTTTGACTGGTAGTGTATCTAAAGCGTTTGACTGGTAGTGTATCTAAAACGTATGTCTGGTAGTGTATCTAAAACGTTTGACTGGTACTGTATCTAAAACGTTTGACTGGTAGTGTATCTAAAACGTTTGACTGGTAGTGTATTAGCATGTAATCACTGCTCTCTGTGCCTGTATGGTATAGAGGGTGGGTGAACTCACTGGAGCTGCAGTCGTCGATGTTGGTTTGGCAGTTGACTCCGCTGTATCCAGCCGGGCACTCACACACATAGCTGCCCTGCTTGTTCACACACTGAGCTCCGTTCTGACATGGATTTTTCCGGCACTCATCCACGTCCTCTGTGCACTGGGCTCCTGCACACAAATAAGAGTGTACGCTCAGAAAGATCTGAGAAAGTATCACACATACAGAAACAAATTGGGGCAGTCGTGCGCTGGAGGTTAAGGATTCAGCCCCGAGCACAGAACGTCAGTGGTTTGATCCCCGGAACTGACAGGACACGACTGAAGTGCCCTTGAACAAGGCACCTAATCCCCAACTGCTCCCCGGGTGCTGTGGGTGGGGCTGCTCACCACTTCGGGCAAGTGTGCTCACTGCCCCCCCGAGTAGGTATATTCACTAGTGTGTGTGTAAGCCGGTGTTTCACTGCCGGCTAGTGTGTGTGTTCACTAGTGTGTATGTATATGTGGGTGTTTCACTGCCCCCTAGTGTGTGTGTTCACTAGTGTGTATGTATATGTGTGTGTTTCACTGCCCTCTAGTGTGTGTGTTCACTAGTGTTTATGTATATGTGGGTGCTTCACTGCCCCCTAGTGTGTGTATTAACTAGTATGTATGTATATGTGGGTGTTTCACTGCCCCCTAGTGTGTGTATTAACTAGTATGTATGTATATGTGGGTGTTTCACTGCCCCCTAGTGTGTGTATTAACTAGTATGTATGTATATGTGGGTGTTTCACTGCCCCCTAGTGTGTGTATTAACTAGTATGTATGTATATGTGGGTGTTTCACTGCCCCCTAGTGTGTGTATTAACTAGTATGTATGTATATGTGGGTGTTTCACTGCCCCCTAGTGTATATAAACAGTAATAATGCATGTAGGACAGAAGTTATAGGAGCACTGATTAATATCCTAAACTTATAGACTCACCCTGCCAGCCGCTGGGACACCTGCAGGTGTAGGAGGAGTAATCACGTGACGGCTGACAGACGCCTCCTCTCTTACACGGCTGGGACGCACACGGCACCAACTCCTCCTCACAGACCTTCCCTGTAAGTGCATGTTGGAAAAGGGAGCGTGAGAGTGAACACTAACGTATTATCATCCGTATTATCATTATGTCCTTCTGCCTCTTTTTACTGCATGCACTCTGTCAGGGGCAAAGGGGGCGGGGCTAATGCCATTCATGCGCCCACACATAACAAATGACTGGGTCACTTTTGTTTTTACTGAAGAGCTTTTAAAATCAAGGAATTCTTGGGGTGTACAGGCCTCAGCAGGCACTAAAAAAGGCACTAACGAGGGGGCTATGTCAGGAGAGAGAGGGAGCGTGTATGTGCCGTACCTCTGTAAGGCAAAGTGCAGCGGCAGGTGTAGCCGTCGATCCCATCAATGCAGGTGCCTTGATGTAAACAGGGATTTGGCGCACACTCGTCAATATTGATCTCACATTTCGTGCCTGTAAGGCAAAGCAAGGCAGTTATTAGAAGAGCAGCAGTGTATATATATATATATTATATATATATTATGTTTAGTGATACTGTATTGATTCTCAAAAACACAGTATCAATACACAGATTCCTGGCAGACAGTGAATCATTGTGTGTTGTGTTTAAACCTCTGACCACTAGATGGCAGTGTTGTAATGCATTTTCAGCTCAACTCCAACACTAACAAGCAGCACAAGGGTGCAGTGCTATTATAAGCATTGACAAACCTGTTCATACAGTGGTGTGTTTTAATAGTAGGATTTGAAAAATCACAATATATCACTTTGCTTGCAGAATCGCTGTACTTGACAATACAAGTCAAGCTATTAATACAAGCTATTATTTACAGTTCTCATCTAATACCTGCTCAGTACTTCATTAAGCTAAATCAAGATTTGCTGCTGAAGGAACTGAATACATTCATACAATGTCTGGGGCGTCCAGGAGAAATCTGGAACCTAACTTTGTTCTTCAAACTGGATCAAGATCTGATCTACTTCTCTCACAATAACATATTCATGTTACTTTGTATTATATGTATGATAATTTACATCTGTTCTAATCAGACCTGCTGTTCTAACTGGTGAACATACACTTATTGATCAGATAAAGAATTTTAAACTATCAGCGGTCTCACACTTTAACACAGTAAAAAAAACAGTTTAGTTTAGTGTATATTAAACATATAAACACAAACACACTCACCAGAAAATCCACGCATGCATTTGCAGGTGTAGCTGTTCAGGCCATCCACACAGGTTCCTCCGTTCTTGCAGGGGTTGGACTTGCACTCATTCTTCTGCAGCTCACAGTTTTTACCCTCGAATCCAGCTTTACACTCACAGCGGTACCTGCTCAGTGGACAGTGGGAGGTTCATGAAGCAACCGCGGTACAGGATGTGGTCATTCTGACTCATCAACAAAAACAAACCACATACCCGTCCAGTTCCTCAACGCACTCCCCGTTTCTGCAGGGCTGGGGGGCACAGTGGTCCACCCCGGAGTGGCACAGCAGCCCGTGAGTGCCCGCCGGACAATGGCACTGAAACCCATTCAGCTTATCCTCACACGTTCCACCACTGAGACACGGGTTAGACTCACACTCATTTATCTCTACACTGCAGCGGTCGCCTGAGAGAGAGAGAGAGAGAGAGAGAGAGAGAGAAAGAGAGAGAGAGAGAGAGACAGAGAGTCAAAGAACAGAGATAAAGGCGGGAGTAAAGTGTAAAGGAAGAGAAATAGGCAACAAAAACAAGAAGGAATTAAAATGTAGGAAGGTCAAGAAGCGAATGAGAAAGAAAAAGAAGGATTGAGTGAGTTATGAATGGAATGAATGGTATACGTCTGTATGAATGTGTATGTGTATGTAGCTGTGTTTGTGTGTGTTGTGTGTATATGTGTGTATGTGTATGTAGTGTACGTGTGTGTGTTTGGGTTATAAATATGTGTGTGTTCTTTATATGTGTATAGGTGTGTGTGTGTGTGTGTTTTATATATATGTGTATATGTGAGAGTGTGTGTGTGTTCTTTATAGGTGTATATGTGTGTGTTGTGTATAGGTGTGTCTGTTCTTTATAGGTGTATATGTGTGTGTTGTGTATAGGTGTGTCTGTTCTTAATAGGTGTATATGTGTGTGTTGTGTATAGGTGTGTCTGTTCTTTATATATGTGTATATGTGTGTGTTGTCTTCAGGTGTGTGTGTGTTCTTTATATATGTGTATATGTGTGTGTTGTCTTCAGGTGTGTGTGTGTTCTTTATATATGTGTATGTGTGCGTGTTGTGTTCAGGTGTGTGTGTTTTATATATATATGTGTATATGTGTGAGTGTGTGTGTGTTCTTTATAGGTGTATATGTGTGTGTTGTGTATAGGTGTGTGTGTTCTTTATATATGTGTATATGTGTGTGTTGTGTATAGGTGTGTGTGTTCTTTATATATGTGTATATGTGTGTGTTGTGTATAGGTGTGAGTGTTCTTTATATATGTGTATGTGTGCGTGTTGTGTTCAGGTGTGTGTGTGTTCTTTATATATGTGTGTATGTGTGTGTTATATATAGGTGTGTGTGTTCTTTATATATGTGTATGTGTGTGTTGTATATAGGTGTGTGTGTTCTTTATATATGTGTATGTGTGTGTTGTATATAGGTGTGTGTGTTCTTTATATATGTGTATATGTGTGTGTTGTATATAGGTGTGTGTGTTCTTTATATATGTGTATGTGTGTGTTGTGTATAGGTGTGTGTGTGTGTTCTTTATATATATGTATGTGTGTGTTGTGTATAGGTGTGTGTGTTCTCTTTATATGTGTATATGTGTGAGTGTGTGTGTGTTCTATATATATATGTGTAAGTGTGTGTATAGTTGTGTGTTGTGCATAGGTGTGTGTATGTGTGTGTTCTTTATATATGTGTGTTATTTATATATGTGTATTTGTGTTTGTGGTGTTGTGTGTGTGTGTGTGTACATACCTGTGTACCCAGGCTCACACACACACTTGTACTCGTTAATGCCGTCCTCGCAGGAGCCGTGCTGACAGGGGTTACTGGCGCAGTCGTTGTAGTTGAGCTCACAGTTCACACCTAGAAAAACGTGAGATGGTGTAAATCCCCCCGAGCACTCACACCAACCTGAACAGCCTGTTTCAGGCTTTACACTCCGGCTGATTCACGACGCTGTCACCTGCAGCCAGCGTCCCCACAATACACGATTACCCACCACTTACTTCCCAGCCCTTCTGCCTGTCAGTGCTGGGACCTCATAAATCTCCTTAGACACGTCATAAACCTTGTTTTAAACACCTTCGCTTCTCGCTGTGAGAACGTCACGAGCAGAAATGGTCCAAACACAAGCCTTTTTACATTAACTTACAGTAAAAGATAAGATTTTTATTCCGTTGTCCTAGAAAGTTACAGCACAGTAGAGAGCAAACACAACGATCACCTTGGCTTACTCACAGCAAAGCTCCTGAGCCTGTTTAATTCACTGCAGCTTGATTCAAATGACTCATCAGCACTTATGATTATTCTACAACGTCCGCACTTACAATTACACTTCTTGGCACAAACGCAGGCCTTAAATTCCTCCACATGATGTTGGACATGTTTAAGGAGGCTGTTGATTGTATTAAATCTGCTGAATGACCACCAGAGGGCGTCAGAGAACACGCTCTACTCTCTGCTGGGCGCTGGTAGGCGGAGAGAGTGACTGACGACTGTGTGCAATTCTCTTTCACCTGCTTTCTTATCTGTCTGATCCAATCACTGATACAGATCAGTCTATGCAAGGCAGCAGTCTGGTCAACCTTTTAATATAAACAATCTCCTTCTAAGCCCAAATGTAGTTAATCAGCCAGGAACACAGTCGGGGGTCCTGAGTTTGATTCTTCTGCAGTGGAGATAGAACGATGTGGCCACCTTTGAGTTTGTAATAGGGACCATCTTTATAGATAACAGCATATAATTAAGTGTTATGGTGCTTTTGGACTACCACTTTGTTGTCTACAGCAGATATAGCTGTGTATTGGCAAGAACCTGGCGATACAATACAAATTCAGCCACCACGATTCAATATATTGCAATACTGCAAGCAAACTGATATACTGTGATTTTTCAAATCCTACTTTTAAAACACACCACTTATCAACAGGTTCAATAGCACTGCACCCTTGTGCTGCTTGTTATTGTTGGAGTGGAGCTGAAAATAAATTACAACACTGCCATCTAGTGGTCAGAGGTTTAAACACAACACACAATGATTCACTGTCGGCCAGGAATCTGTGTATCGATACTGTGTTTTTGAGAATCGATACAGTATCACTAAACATAATATCCCGATACTCTATATTTCGATATTTTCTTACACCCCTAATAATATCAGTATGTTCATGTGCTTTTAGCAACTCCAGCTTCAGTAGTTTTGGCAGGATTTTTAATAAACTTGTGATACATTAACGCTGTATTTGAAGCTCTTGGCGAAAACAAGCTTCGTTTGAAAGCATATATATGTTTTCGGGGTTAACATTGCACGTATCCCAGCAAACCCAGTTACGGTGTGTATGTACAGTGTTGGTGGGAGAGAGTTTTTTCCGCTGGCGTGTACTTTGGGGCTCTGCAGACTGTTTACATGCGCAAACTGGCACATGATCAAGTGTTATGGTGCTGTTTGACTCTACCAGGTACTTTGTTGTCCAAAGCAGATGTAGTACCACCCCAAAAACACAACCTGTACAGAAGTAACAGGGGGCGCTACCCCGGTAACTGGTGTTAGCTCATACATTCAGGGTGGCTGGTCTAGAATAATACAAAGGTGGTGTTTCTCCCTCTGGCGTGTACCTTAGGGGTTTATAACTGTGCAGACCGTTTACATGCATATAATAACATATCATCAGGAGCTGTTTAACTCTACCAGCTACTTCATTTTCCACAGCCGATACAGTATCGCCTCGACGTAGCTGTGCACAGCAGCACATGTGTGTAAACGTGTTTAGCTTACCGGATGTGCCGGACGGGCAGTTGCACTGGTATTCATTAACCAGGTCGATGCACCGGCCTCCGTTCTGGCAAGGGTCACTGTGGCACTCCTGAATCTGCTCACTACAGATACGACCCATGTACCCCGAAAAGCACTCGCAGGTAAATGTGGCGATGCCGTCTTTGCACACGCCGTGGTGGCAGGGCTTCGGGTCGCAGTCATCGATGTTCTCGCTGCACAGAGTGCCGGTAAAACCTGGAGCGAGGGAGGGCGAGAGGGGAGGGAGGGAGAGAGAGAGAACATGTAACTACGTCAGAGTAGAAAAGAAACACGGTCAACTTCAGAACAAAGACTGTTTATTTTTAGAGAGGTTGGCTGACGGGAACTAAGGACAGTACAGACGTGAGATCAGATCCACTCTGTCTATATAAGCATATTTGTTTAGATGTAAAAAACAAACTGAGCCCAGATCAGTGTGTTTACTCTGACAACCTAGATAAATACAGATCTTCAGTTAGAAAACCACACACAGACAGCAGTTCTATATAGTGCTTTGTACTGTTCTAGAACAGTTCTATACAGAACAGTTCTATACAGTGCTTTGTATTATTCTAGAACAGTTCTGTACAGTGCTTCGTATTATTCTAGAACAGTTCTGTACAGTGCTTTGTATTATTCTTGAACAGTTCTATACAGTGCTTTGTACTGTTCTAGAACAGTTCTATACAGAACAGTTCTATATAGTGCTTTGTATTTTTCTAGAACAGTTATGTATAGTGCTTCGTATTATTCTAGAACAGTTCTGTATAGTGCTTTGTATTATTCTAGAACAGTTCTATATAGTGCTTGGTATTTTTCTAGAATCGTTCTGTACAGTGCTTGGCATTATTCTAGAACAGTTATATACATTGTTTTGTATTATTCTAGAACAGTTCTATATAGTGCTTGGTATTTTTCTAGAATCGTTCTGTACAGTGCTTGGCATTATTCTAGAACAGTTATATACATTGTTTTGTATTATTCTAGAACAGTTCTATATAGTGCTTGGTATTCTTCTAGAACAGTTCTGCACAGTGCTTTGTATTATTCTAGAACAGCTGAATACAGTGCTTTGTATTATTCTAGAACAGTTCTATATAGTGCTTGGTTTTATTCTAGAACAGTTCTGTATAGTGCTTTGTATTATTCTACAATAATTCAGTATAGTGCTTTAAATTATTCTAGAACAGTTCTATATAGTGCTTGGTATCATTCTAGAACAGCTATATACAGTGCTTTGTACTGTTTTAGAACAGTTCTATACAGAACAGTTCTGTATAGCGCTTCATATTATTCTAGAACAGATATACAGTGATTGGTATTATTTTACAACAGTTCTATGCAGAACAGTCTTTATAGTGATTTGTAATATTCTAGAACAGTTCTGAGTCTCATTATCCATGCTTATAGGGACAGTGGTTGCTTTGCTGCTAGGACAGTTCAGTGCATCTGTATCTATGGCGACCAGGACATGCTTTGTATTACTTTAGAACTGTTCTATTAAAAGAGAAAGAAGTTCGTATTAATCTAGAACAGTTATATAAGGTGGAATAACCCTAAAAAAAGATATATTTTGTGGTTTGTTTGTTTCTAGAATTGCACTGTTTGTATGATTGTAGAACGATTTATATGTTTCTACATAGTGGTTTCACCCTTGAATGGTTCTAGAACTGTACTGTACAGTACGGGATTATAAACAGTTCTGTATAGAGAACTGTATGACTCCGAAGTGGTTCTACATAGTGCTTTGTATTATTCAAGAAGAGTAATAAAAAAGTGGTTTTCATGACACTAGAAAGGTTGTAAACAGTGGTTGGTACGGTTCTAGATGTACACAGCAGACTGTGTGCTTCTAGAGAAAGCAGGTTTATGTTTCTAGAACAGTTCTATATAGTGCTTTGTATGTTTCTATTCCTGTAATTTACTGTGTCTGTCCATGATTCTATGGACACTGGTTGCTAAGGTTCTAGAACAGTCCGTCGTATATAGTAATTTGTATGGTTCTAGGACAGAAATGATTTTAGAACTGTACCAGTGGACATCTCAGAACATGGGTTTGTGTAGTGGAACAGTTCTGTACAGGTCAGTAGAGTTTAGGATGGATTTCTGAAGGTGTGTATTCGTACCTTCTGCACACTCGCACTCATAGCCGTTGGGCCGGTCGATGCATTTGGCTCCGTTCTGACACGGAGTGCTGGCACACTCATCAACATCCACCTGACACATCTCTCCGGTGAAGCCTGATAAACACACACACACACACACACACACACACACACACACACACAAAACAGTGTAAACATGCGGTCACTCTGCTGAAAGAACAGCCTTACTTTATTAGTCTATCCATCTACTCCATCTATATATACACTACCACTCTAAAGTTTGGGATCACAGTGAAATGTTCTTGTTTTAATGGAGTATCTTCTTCCTTAACACAACAATGGACTGACGGGTCTCTAAAGAAAGTTGTTTCTTTCTGGTCATTTTGAATCTGTCAGCAAGCCATCAACTGCTGATCTTCAGATACTAAACTAACCTAGAATGTTGTTCCCTTTTATACTCACTTATTAGTAGAATGTTCTTCAGCTGTGATCACAATTGAGCAAGAGTGTCCTAACAACCAATTAGTCCAATAACATCCTTAACTTGGATTGGTGGTCGTACCAGGAGATTTAGACAGAGGACTGAGAATTACTGATAATAGACTATATGATAAATAAGCCTCTATACAAAAATAGACTTTAATACAAACATTTTTATTTTTTAAAAATCATCTGATACACTTACATTAATTGAGAAATGGACAATATTGTTTGAAATGAAATTCTAAAGTGATCCTAAACTTTTGAGCGGTAGTGTATATCTTTTTATACATCGATCCAGTGGCGTGTAACTTACTGCAGGAAACATTTAAGCTTAGCTCGCTGGTGTCTCTGAATCATTTTAAACTCTTAATTTCTAACTGATGAAAATGTTTTATTTAATTTTAGTAAACAGTTTTATGATTTTGAAATTCAGTTGTCTTTTTAATTTAATTATTTTTATTTTTATTTCCTTTTACCATTCTTTTATCTTGATTTTTATTACTCTACTATTATTTTATTATTTTTGTATTATTATTTCTTTTACCATTTAAAGTTTTAGTACTATATTTATTTTATTGACATATTTTTTACTTTAGTCTTATTCCTGATTAGTTTCTTATTCAGTTTTTATTTGTATTTTTTTTTTTACAATTTATCTTATTTAATTTTGTCTCTGTACTTATTGTTTCTTTTACATTTTAAGTACTCATTAAAATGAATGGTAATTTATTTTCATTATCGTTTTGTTTAAAAATTGTAATGCTCAGCGACACTGTTTGCCAAGTGTAATCCATTGTGTGGCGTGTAAGTTAATTTGACTGGTACAGAATCTGATTCATGAGACTGATCTGGTAACCGGCGGATCTATCAGTGTATCGTTGGCGTGTATGTGTGAAGTCTTTTACAGGATGTGTGTTTGCTTTTCTCACCGTGAGGGCATTCGCAGAAGAAGCGGCTGACCTGATCCAGACACTTGCCGTTGTTGAGACAGGGTGAACTCGCACATTCATTGATGTCGTTTTCACAGTGGGGGCCCTCGAAGCCTGGGGAGACAACAAGGCAGGAAACTTAACGTGGATGTCACATGACCCATAATTAGTAACCAAGCACTGCAAAGCACTGTTGTTACAATATATATATTGTCGTTGTCCAATAAAAACTGATGAATGGACCAATAGAAGTGCTCCAAAAATAGCTTGGAAGAAATTCTGGTTGCATTGACTTACATTTGTTTTTCATTGAACAGCGACGATAAACACTACCACTCAAAAGTTTGGGATCACAGTGAAATGTTCTTGTTTTAATGGAGTATCTTCTTCCTTAACACAACAATGGACTGACGGGTCTCTAAAGAAAGTTGTTTCTTTCTGGACATTGTGAGTCGGTCAGCAAGCCATCAACTGCTGATCTTCAGATACTAAACTAACCTAGAATGTTGTTCTACCTTTTATACTCACTTATTAGTAGAATGTTTTTCAGCTGTGCATCACAATTGAGCAAGAGTGTCCTAGCAACCAATTAGTCCAATAACATCCTTAACTTGGATTGGCGGTCGTACCAGGAGATTTAGACAGAGGACTGAGAATTACTGATAATAGAACTATATGTAAAATAAGCCTCTATACAAAAATAGACTTTAATACAAACATTTATATTCTTTAATAATCATCTGATACACTTACATTAATTGTGAAATGAACAATATTATTTGTAAATTGCATGAAAATTGCATGACCATACAGGAGCTCCACTTACAGACTGTAGTTCATCTGATTCTCTGTATACTTTATTACTCTGTTCTTTAATGATCAGGACCCCCACAGGACCACCACAGAGCAGATACTATTAGGGAGGTGGATCATTCTCAGCAGTGCAGTGACACTGATGTGGTGCTGGTGGAGTGTTAGTGTGTGTTGTGCTGCTGGAGTGTTTAAACATCTCAGTGTCACTGCTGGACTGAGAATCGTCCACCAACCAAAACTATCCAGACAGCAGTGTCCTGTGGGCGGCGTCCTGTGTCCACTGATGAAGAACTAGAGGAACACAAACTGTGCAGCAGCAGATGAGCTACTGTCTCTGACTCTACATCTACAAGGTGGACCAGCAAGTAGTAGGAGTGTCTAATAGAGTGGACAGTGAGTGGACACTACTCCAGCAGCACTGACGTGATCATTAGTTGCACATTAATTTGTGTGATCGATTGATTACCTGGCATGCAAATGCAGGTGTAGCCTCCTATCTGGTCCAGGCAGGTGGCGTCGTTCTGACAAGGGTTTGATCCACACTCATTCACATCCTGCTCGCACCGTGGGCCGGTGTATCCGAGGGCGCACTGACAGGTGAACGAGCCCATCGTGTTGACACACACACCACCGTGCTCACACGGGTTTGGACCTGAAGAACATGCGGGAAAGTTCAAGTCTAATGACTGCAAGATATTTCAATAAGACTGTTTAGCTCCGCCCACTGTTCGGAAGTTGCCGTAGGTGTTGTGTGTGTGATGTAGATGATGGACAACAACGCTAGAAGATGCACTTACAGTAATACACACTGACAGAAAGGTGTTGTTGTTTCTGGCTACAGTAATTGGATGTACAGTGGGACCCCCGGAGCACAAACAACCCAAAGACCCCCAAATATCCAGAAAGTGGTCTAAATCTGTAAACTTCAAACGAGCACACTGGAAAGGACCGTCCTTTCACTCCGTCATCTGTAGATCATTTAAAGATTATCACTATGAGACGTAGGCTTACACGACGACTGGATCTTAAGTCTCTGTTCAACAGTATGGGCGTGTAGGAAACCAGTAAGTGGTGTTTAAGACCCTCCGTGTACGTGGAGGTAAACAAGGTAAGCTCAGTTACTGAGCCTGCTTTAGCTGATGTTAGCTAACATTAGCTTCACTTGCTAAGTTCAGTGGATCAAGCTATGCTAAGCTAACGTAGCTGAATTATGAAGGTTTATAGAGTCGTATGAGTTTGAGTTCCACTTTAATCATATCTACTACAATAACTGTACCTCTATATCTGAGTTTAGCTGGTTGCTAGGCTGGTTGCTAGGCTGTTGTCGTAAATAATGTTGGTTATTTAACTAGATACTGTTTACACTCAGGATGAGCTGCTGTTGTGGGTGTGGTTTGACTAAAAGTATCAGGACTAAGTAATATGGTGGTCTAAAAGTATCAGGACTAAGTGATATGGTGGTCTAAAAGTCTCAGGACTAAGTGATATGGTGGTCTAAAAGTATCAGGACTAAGTAATATGGTGGTCTAAAAGTCTCAGGACTAAGTGATATGGTGGTCTAAAAGTATCAGGACTAAGTGATATGGTGGTCTAAAAGTATCAGGACTAAGTGATATGGTGGTCTAAAAGTCTCAGGACTAAGTGATATGGTGGTCTAAAAGTATTAGGACTAAGTGATATGGTGGTCTAAAAGTCTCAGGACTAAGTGATATGGTGGTCTAAAAGTATCAGGACTAAGTGATATGGTGGTCTAAAAGTATCAGGACTAAGTGATATGGTGGTCTATTTCTACATTACAGCTCTTTCAGATTCAAATTCAGAAACATCATCAGAATCTGAAGAAGCAGCGCCGGAACATTCTCAGTCCCAGTCAGTCATAGTGCTATTGTACCGCAGAGCTGTTCACTGTTGTTCACCAGCGACGTCACACGGTAGCTCTGGTTTTTCCGTAAATTTAATTTTAAAGCAAATAAAGCAGCGAATTTCATCATTCAGTCATGTTTATATATTTTCCGTATCTAAAACAATGTGAAATCACCAGGGGTGTCCATACGTGGTGCTTAGCCTTTAAATAAATGATAAATAACGCATATTATAATTATAAGACATAGTATAATTCTGGAGTCTAGTTGTTCTGGATATGAATTTGATCGATTGATTTTATTCATAATGTGCCGTTATCGTTATTCTGGCCCGATGCCAATGTCCAGTCGACGCCGGTAAGGATGCAGAAACAACAACATTGATAAAACTTAGAAATAGCCAACAGAGATAAATATAACATTCATTTCTATGGGCTTATCAAGAGTTCAGTGAAATAAATACAATGCAGAAATGTATAGAGCTGCTAAGTGCACTTAGCTCTGTTATTGATTAGTGATCAGTGATTAGTGTCTTTTGCTGTGGAGGTTATAGCGGAAAGCCCCAGCTGATGAAGCCCTTTCTCTCTACATCTCTCTTCTACATCTCTAACTGAGAGTTTAACAGGAAGGACACAGATACGTCTGCACAGAGCTTTAGATATAAGCACAGACTAACACAGAGAGAGAGAGAAAAAATGAAGGGGTGAGAGAAGGAGAGTGATAGAGAGGAGGGAAAAAAGATAAAGAGAGAGAAGTGGAGAGTGCAAGTAAAACAGGATGGAGGAGAGAAAGAAACTAATGGGGCAGAAAAATGAAAAGAGAGAAACTGAGAGACTGTTAATTCAGTGATACATGTAGGTGAATAGAGTCGGCCAACAAAGCTTCTTAAACTTAGCTGAGAGAGAGACAGAGAGAGAAAGGGGGGAGGTAGGCAGGCGGGAGGCGAGACAGACAGAGGGTGGCAGCAAGAAAAAGAGACAGTGTAAGGGACAGAAAGAGGGAGGGAGAGAAGAGGGAAAGAGTGAGGGAGTAAGTGAGAAGGTAGCAAGGGAGAGAGGTGTGGATGGAAACAAGAAAAAGCCGTGAGGTACAGGAAAACAGAGGAAGGGAGGAAGTGGGAGGGAGGGAAGACATGAGAGCGAGAGAAAGAGAGAGGCAGGGAAAAGGGGAGTGAGCTAGAAGGACGGGGAGGACGGCAGTGAGAGCGAGAGAAACTTACGGAGGGTGGTAGTGAGAGAGAGAAAGAGGGAGGGTAAAAACGAGGGAGGGAAGAAGGACACAAGAGAGAAAAAGAGAGGGAACGAGCGAGAGACAGAGGGAGGGAGGCAGGGGCAGAAAGAGCAAGAAAAAGAGACAAGGGGAAGAAAGAGAAAGAGAAGCAGGGGAGAGCAAAAAAGAGGGAGGGAGGGAGAGAGTGAGAAGAACAGACAGAAAGGGAGAGGAAGAGAGGGAGGAAGTTAGGGACAGATAGAGAGAGACAGGGAGGCAGGGATGAGAAACGGAAGAAAAAGAGATTAGGTGAAGAAAGAGGAAGCGAGGCAGGGGAGAGCAACAAAGAGGGAGGGAGGCAGGGACAGAGAGAGGAAGATAGAGAGCATGAAAGAGGGAGGAAGAGAGCGAGAGAGAGCAGGCGTGAACGAGGAAAGGAGAGAGAGGGAGAGAGGCAGGGAGGGAGAGAGTAAGATTGAGAGCATGAATAAGGGAAGAAAAGAGAGAGAAACAGAGGACGAGGAAAGAAGAAAGAGAGAGAGAGAAAGAGAGAGATAGAGAGAAAGATAGAAAGCGAGAGAGAAAGAGAGAGAGAGAGAGAGAGAGAGAAAGAGAAAAATAGAGAGATAGAGAAAGAGAGATAGAGAGAGAGAGAGAGAAAGCGAGAGAGAGAAATAGAGAGAGAGATAGAGAGAAATAGAGAGAGAAATAGAGAGAGAGAGAGAGAGAAAGAAAAATAGAGAGAGAGAGAAATAGAGATAGAGAGAGAGAGAGATAGAGAGAGAGAGAAAGAGAGAGAGAGAGAGAGAGAGAAAGAGAGAGAGAGAGAGAGAGAGAAAGAGAGAGAGAGAGAGAGAGAGAGAGAGAGAGAGAGGGACTCTCACCGATCGTGCACTCGTTGATGTCGTCGTTGCAGGTGGTGCCTTTGTAGCCGGTGGCGCAGTTGCAGTTGAACCTGCCGTTGACGGGGTTGGTGTCACAGTGCGACCCCGCCCTGCAGGGGTTACTGATACACGCATCTTCAATGTGACACAGCAGACCTGCAGCAGAACAACAAACACAGACGCTCACACCGGCTCACGGCACAGACGCGGGTCACCGTCCGGGCCGCTCCGTCTCCGGCAGATCATTTAAAAATGAATCTGTTAGAATTTAAACAGCCCGGAGCTCCAAAACCAGCTTTAACTCCAGTAAAACCAACAACAGCCACAATGAGTGAAAACCAAGTACCATCTCATTTAAGATACTCAATACATGACACGGCCAGAGGCTTTGGTTTACTCACAAACTGAGGGCACTAGAAGGGCACTCCACCCTCATTTCTGAATTTCTGTATAATCAAATTGTTAAGACGTAAACCAAGTGCTCTGGAAACTTGGGAACCAGACGTTCAGTGTTTACGAACAGCCTCTACCCAAGTTATTTTAAGAACACGTCTATCCTGCATCTCGTTAGTGTTTAAAAACATCGGTGAAGTGCGCTTTGGGGGGCCCCTCACCGGTTTTGCCGAAGGGGCAGCTGCAAAAGAAGGAGGCGACGCGGTCCAGGCAGGTGGACCCATTGGTGCAGGGCGCGTTCGCGCAGTCGTCGATGTTCTCGGAGCAGTCCAGGCCGCTCCAGCCGTTCACACAGACGCAGGTGTAGCTGCCGGGCAGGTTACTGCAGGTGCCCCCGTTCTGACAGGCGTTGGGCTGCAGACGACACTCGTCCACGTCGTCCGTGCAAAACTGGCCTGAGGGGAGGAAGAGACGGAGGGAGAGGCAGATGCTTAAACGGCTGTAAACCTTCAATGACGTGGAATTCAGTGCCTACTGATGTGATCAGTCCGGCTCCTAATCATAACCAAGCCGGAGGAACGGCCGGCGTCCCATCCAAACAAACTAACACAGGAGTCAGAGCCTGACCTTATCTGTGTCGGGACAGTCCATGGGTCTCGCTTCAGCGGCCCAGGAAGGAGTTAAAACAAATGGCGCCCTTCTGTGATAAAGGAAACTATAATGTGGTTGGCGAGCTGGAAACTATGCGTAGGCGTGCTTAAGAAACAATGTTTACCACAGTTATCTGATTAACTGGCCCCCGTGCTGAAGAGTCACTGCACAAGGTTAGTTTCTCTGCAGTGACACGGCGGACTTCACTTATTTTCAATTCCTTAACGATCTGCGGAAGAAGCAGAGCACTACACCAAAGCTGCACGGCTAGACGATTGCCGGGCGTCTGCGATTAGTTGGCGATCCACTCGCCGAGCGTATTTCAGCTGTTCACACTACACGACTGAGCGAACACTGAGTGATCGCCGATTCACCTCCGATATACAAAAATAAAGTCGGTGACTGAACATCAGCCTGAAGTCGTGTAGGTGCTGGTTGAGCTGGTTGAAGCCGATCATCTTAAATCTACATTGTGTTTCACTTCTTTGCTGTTTCCAAACCATGTCTTTCTCTTTCTTTCTCTCTCTCCCATGTGGCCCCTGTTTGCTTTGGTGTGACAAAGCTGTCATCACACGTGTGATTCTGGAGAAATACTGCGGTAACTGTGGCACTGCTGACTCTGTATGAGAGTCAGCGAGGCGATCCACACTGTGTACACGTGCAAACCAATCCAACGTATCAGACACATGGTTTGAAGAGGGTCTAAGCTCTGTTGACTAAGACTTAAGAGTTAAACCATGGCTAGCAGACAGCCCTGTGTATGGGTTCACGTCTTAGTCTGGCTAATACTGAATCACTGGTCTGCATACAAACACATTAAACACAAACATGCTGGAGCAGCGAAACATCAGAATCTAATGACTGGAGCAGTCATATATACTTATATACGTTCAGCTATATACATTCAGGCCAACACTTGGTTGTGGTTCCGCCCTAAGTAAAAATAGCATTCTGTGGCGGGTTCTATGCTGTGGAATAGGCTTCCTGATGAACTGTGAGCTTGTCCATCTGTAGATGTTTTTAAAACTAGACTTAAAACTCATCTTTTTAAACTAGCATATAGACAAGATGGGAGTCCTTGAGTGTCTTGAAAGGCTCTTTTCAAATAAAATGTTATTATTATTATTATTATTATTATTAGCTGTACTCTAAAGACAGCCTGGTCATATTATATAACACAACCTTCACAGAAAACACACTTCTGCACATTGTGATACACAATCACTGGGTGTTTTTGGTAGGTTTAACATAGTAAGGAACAAAAAAAAACAGGAAATTAAAATTTAAAATTAAAATTAAAGGAGCAATATGTAAGATCACACAGTCAGTCGAATACCGTCTCTCCTCCTCCCTGTGTCATATTTACCATTTACTAACCAGTTTAGAGGAAACACTGAGAGATCAGCAACAAACTTCATCCCTTTTAGCGCACCCCCAGCAGTGCAAACAACACCAGTGTGCAGTGTGTTGCTGCTCACTTGTTTCCTTTTCCTGTTTTTTGGATGTGTTTTCTGGCCGAGAGAGTGCGCGCTCCCTTACAGACACTGCTACGACAGGCACGCTGTTATTTTTTCACATTCTGCTGATCATTTTAACAAATTTTGGAAGCTTTAAAAGCTGTATAAGTTGATTTCATCATGTCATCATGTCACATACCGCTCCTTTAACTACAAACGGTGCGACAAATAACATGTTCAGGGAGTTTTCTGTAGGGCAGCGATTCTCAAACGCTGGACAGCTTGTACAAAATAAATAAATAAATAAATAAATAAAATTAAAAAGTAAAAATGATTAAGGCTCATCTGATTTTGTACTCGTCTTTTATCTTGAAAAGAAAAAAGAGACAGAGGCACGCGTCGGGCGCGTGCGCCATTCCCGTTGCCATGGGAACCACCATTCGTCCAACTGTCTCACTGACTTCCAGTAATGAGTTCTTTTATACATGAAGTGGACATGGACCTCCTCAGTTTCAGTTCCTCCTCAGATATGCAGAGAAGAGACATATCTAATTATATATTATATACAGGGGGAGGCTGAGAGTCGAGCCCGTACTCCTCCACGTCAAGAGGAACCAGCTGAGGTGGTTCGAGCATCTGGTTAAGATGCCTCCTCGGCGCCTCGACCAGGAGAAGACCTAGGACACGCTGGAGGGATTACACCTCTTGGCTGGCGTGGGAACACCACTATACTCTTCATTCCCAATTCCAGCGTATAGTGCATTATAGCTGTTACAACTACAACACTGTTCTCTGAGACCAGTTAAGAACCCCTGCTGTAGAGGATGTGTTCACTTAATTTCACTTAAAAAATTACAACTGTAAACAACACCTAGTGCAAAGATTTAATCACCACCACATACATTAATCACTACAACTCAAATCAAACCTGCTGGCAAGCCTCGTCCATGTTTTCAAAAAGTAAAGCAGGAATGTGACGCAAGATTAGACAGAAACTCGTCCGCTGTCTGTCTGGTTTAGCGGATTTAGACCCCTATGTGAAATCAAACAATACCAGATTGTTCTTTAGCGATACTATGACATACAGGAAGCAGTTACTGCTGAAGCATGTCAACCTCGCTGAGTCATTTCAGGGATATGGTGTAGAAAAAAATGCCTCTAGTTCATGTGAAACACTTTGAACGCCAGATTTAACGGAAAAAATATAAAAGAACTGAATCTTTATGAAAAACAACACACTCGTCGTCTACCGGCCATGGACCTGGACCGTGACAACAGGAGGTAGAAAAGGAAGTTGACACATCCTACTTCCATACTCTGCTGTATATCTGAAAGTGAATCTCTGTTCAGAAAGAAAGCTATTTGATTTCAGAGGCGGTAAGAACTTACCTGTCCACTCAGGTGGACACTGGCAGTTGTACGTGTTAACGCCATCCATACAGGTTCCTCCATTCTGGCACTTATGATCCGGACAGTCATCGATATTCACCTCACAGTTAGTACCAGTGAAGCCTGAGAGAGAGAGAGAGAGAGAGAGAGACAGAGAGAGAGAGAGAGAATAAAAGGAGACGGAGACAGAAGAGACAGAGGGACATGGAGACAGAGAAGAGTTACAGAAAAGGTTTGAGCAAGAGTGAGAGTGGAGTGAGAAGAGACAGATACAGTGCAAACAACAAGAATAAGAGAAGACAGAGATAGAGGGAGTGAGAGAGAAGACAACGAGAGTGAGAGTAAAAGTGAGTTACAGAAAAAGTGTGAGCAAGAAAAAAGAGGGAGAATAATATGGAGAGAGTGAAGAGACAAAGAGAGTGCAAACAACAAGAATAAGAGAAAACAGAGTGAGATGAGACAGAGAGACATGGAGACAGAGAAGAGTTAGAGAAAAGTGTGAGTAAGAAAAAAGAGAGGGAGAGTAAGAGACAGTACAAAAAACAAGAATCAAAGAGGAAAGAGAGAGAGATAGAGAGAGAAAGGGGAGACAGAGACAGAGAGACATGGAGACAGAGAAGAGTTAGAGAAAAGTGTGAGTAAGAAAAAAGAGAGGGAGAGAAAGATGGAGAGAGAGAAGAGACAGACAGTGCAAACAACAAGAATAAGAGAAGATAAAGAGAGAGAGAGAGAGAGAGAGAGAAAGAGGAGACAGACAGAGAGACATGCAGACAGAGAAGAGAGAAAAAGTGTGAGCAAGAAAAAAGAGAGGGAGAGTAACATAGAGAGAGAGAAGAGACAGAGTACAAAAAACAAGAATCAAAGAGGAAAGAGAGAGAGAGACAGAGAGAGATGAGACAGAGACAGATGAGACAAAGACAGAAAGACATGGAGAGAAGAGAAAAAAGTGTGAGCAAGAAAAAAAGAGAGGGAGAGTAAGAAGGAGAGAAAAGAGAGAGTCAGAACATGGGAGAAGCAATAGATTAATTTGTATTAATTATTATAATTATTATTATTATAATAATAATAATTATTATTATTATTAGGGAACGCACAAAACACAGGAGTCCTTTAATAAACTCCAGAATTCCGGATTGCTCTCCGTTCCTCTCTCCGACACTGAGCTCAGCAGCGCAGCGCGTTATTAAAAAGCAATCACTGTCGTTTTTAATCACCGGCGTGCTCGGCTTTCCCACGGATCCAGTTCTGGCCCCCGGGGGCCGACGCTGGTCAAGGCTTGCTGCCGTGCTGTGCCAACACACGTCTCTTTGAAGACGAAACTCAGAATTGGAATTTCAGCAGTTCCTCTATTTTATCCCCAAAACACACAGCCTGACGCAGCAGCAGCAGGAAGTGACGTCCCACCGCAGCCACAGAATCCCCCCCGCGTGAAGCCGAGCCGGGACTGCTGGCCCTTCCTGACGGAGGTGTCCTCCCTTTCAGAGGGACGGGACGTGATTCCCTGCCCTACTAACGCGTGGGAGGGGACTCGGGACTGTCGGTGGCGTCTCTGTTCCACTTGTACGGGTTTCAATTCTGCTATTTTAAAACAGGCTGGAAGTTCGAGGCGTCCTTATACAATCAGACGAACATCTCACACTCACATGCAGTCGCTCTGGGCCACGTTCCCAGATCCAGGTTATACTTAAGTCTGAAAATAAAAAGGCTTTCCCGACCAAAAATCTCACATCTCTTTAAGTCTGAGATTAGACTTAATCTGTTTCCACTAGACTCTCTTTATGTGTTTAATCCTCAATTCACATTAATCCCAGCCGACATCCCTTCCAGCCTGACTCCCAAGCAGACTGTAACCACGACAACCACTAAAATGATGATTACATCCTACTTAAATCTAACTATCTAACTCCATCTAAAGCTCTCCGAGGGCGTTTTCACACCTGTGGTTTGTTTCACTGGACCGGATCAGTATTTCACTGTATTATACTTATTAATTAAAAGCTGAGCACCAACGACAAACACATAAACACAGCGGAGTTTGAGATCCTAACTTGTGATTATTAAAAGTCAGAAAAGTTTTATTTGTTACAGAGTCAAGAAATACGGCTTATAAGACTGTTTAGCTCCGCCCACTGTTCGGAAACTGGCGTAGGTGTTATGTGTGTGATGTAGACGGTGAACAACAACGCTGGAAGATACACTAACAGTAATACACAATGACAGAAAGGTATGATGTGGTATGTATTGATGTTTCTGGTTGCAATAATTGGAAGTACAGTGGACCCCCGTACACAAACGACCCAAACACCCCCAATTATCCAGAAAGTGACTAAACTTTAAACAAGCACACTGGAAAGGAGCGTCCTCTCACTCCATCATCTGTAGATCATTTCACGTCTGAAGATTATCACTATGAGACGTAGGCTTACACGACGACTGGATCTTAAGTCTGACTCTGTTTCAACAGTATGGGCGTGTAGGAAACCAGTGAGAGGAGTTCAAGACCCTCCGTGTACGTGGAGGTAAACCAGGTAAGCTCAGTTACTGAGCCTGCTTTAGCTGATGTTAGCTAACGTTAGCTTTACTTGCTAAATTAGGTGTTAAAGTTATGCTAAGCTAACGTAGTTGAGTTATGAAGGTTTATAGAGTCGTATGAGTTTGAGTTCCACTTTAATCATATCTACTACAATAACTGTACCTCTATATCTGAGTGTAGCTGGTTGCTAGGCTGGTTGCTAGGCTGTTCTCGCGAATAATGTTGGTTATTTAGCTAGATAGTGTTTACACTCAGGATGAGCTGCTGTTGTGACTGTGGTTTGACTAAAAGTATCAGGACTAAGTGATATGGTGGTCTAAAAGTATGAGGACTAAGTGATATGGTGGTCTAAAAGTCTCAGGACTAAGTGATATGGTGGTCTAAAAGTATCAGGACTAAGTGATATGGTGGTCTAAAAGTATCAGGACTAAGTGATATGGGGGTCTATTTCTAAATCAGCTCTTTCAGATTCAAATTCAGAAACATCATCAGAATCTGAAGAAGCAGTTCTGGAACATTCTCAGTTCCAGTCAGTCGTAGTGCTGTTGTACCACCGCGCTGTTCACTGTTGTCCACCAGCGATGTCACACGGTAGCGTTCAGGAATTTCCGTAGCTATACAACACTGTACTCTTCATTCCCAATCAAAAATCAAGCTTTAGTCCAAGTTATACAGTCTATACTATAAACATCACTCTTTAGCTCTGGCTATATAATATAATATTAAATATTAAATCTGGTATCAGTCCCAATATTCCTATATGGTTGGGCTCTATTCATCTTTCTCTTCTTTTCTGACTCATCTCCCACTTCCCTCACTCTGTCTTAGGGATGTCCCCTAAGGACCTATTTAAAAATGAGTAAAAACCAGAATACTAAAATGGTTCAAGCATTTATTCTGAGTTTGTACTCTAAAATGAACAATTTATGAGCCTGAAAAGTGTTTATAAGAAAACTGAGCAGTCAGTTTGGGTCAGTGTGCATGAATGTGATGCTCTGAGATTTGATTTATTTAAACTAGCGACTGAAAAGTACCACACAAGCATGTGGTGGGAGATACAATGTCACAGGCAGCAAGTACTTCTAATTTAAAATAGATAAATAAATAATAAAATGAATTAATTACCCTAATAATTTAACGTTAGCTCAGCGAGAAGTACCACAGCGCAGGTTTAAGTCCAACTTACTGGGACGATTCCTTATTATGCGTGCGATACTGTTGTATCTCTAACAATAATCAACAACCTGTCAATAATCCATAAGCAGCATTGGCTTCAGAGGTGTCCTAGTGACGGCCATCTCTCACACCTCCATTCGTACAGGTAGGTCTCACCTGGCAGGCAGTGGCACCAGTACCCTGTGTCTGTGGTTTGTCTGCAGGTTCCTCCGTTCAGGCAGGGTGATGGAGAGCAGGGCACATAAGGACTCTCGCAGTTTCTCCCGGTGAACCCAGCCGCGCAGTTGCACTGGTACGACCCCGGCGTGTTCACACACTGCCCACCGTTCCGGCACACTGTCGGGCTCAAGACGCACTCGTCCGTGTCGTTGAGGCAGCGCTCTCCGTGGTAACCCTGTGGACAGGAGCAGGAGAACTTTCCAGCAGCAAGAGCAGTGCACGTGCCTCCGTTAGCACACGGAGAGGATACACAACTGTCCTCGCGCTCACATCGCTGACCTGAGAGAGAGAGAGAGACAGAGGGAGAGAGAGAGAGAGAGAGAGAGAGAGAGAGAGAGAGAGAGAAAGAGAGAGAGAGAGACAGAGTAAGAGAGAGACAGAGACGGAGACAGAGAAAGAGAGAGAGAGAGGCAGAGAGAGAGACAGAGAGAGAGAGAGAAAGAGAGAGAGAGAGACAGAGACAGAGAGAGAGACAGAGGGAGAGAGAGAGAGACAGAGTAAGAGAGAGAGAGAGAGAGAGAGAGAGAGAGAGAGAGAGAGCCAGAGAGACAGAGTAAGAGAGAGAGAGAGACGGAGAGAGAGAAAGAGAGAGAGAGAGGCAGAGAGAGAGAGAGAGAGAGAGAGAGAGAGAGAGAGAGAGAGAAAGAGAGAGAGAGACAGAGACAGAGAGAGAGACAGAGGGAGAGAGAGAGAGAGATAGAACAATGAAATCTCAGTGAATTGGTCAAGGCTCTTTATCTGGTGAGAGTAGGAGGGAAGGAGACAGGGAGAGAGTCAGTGAGTAAGAGAGGCAGGAAGGGCAGGCGAGAGGCCAGGAGAGCGGGACGTAGGGAGGGAGGGCAGGAAGAAGGCAAGGAGGGCAGCAGAGAGGCAAGAAGAGTAAAAGAGAGGCAGGAAGAGCGGAAGATAAGCTGGGAGGGAGGGGAGTGGGAGAGAGGCTGCTAGGGAGGTAGGCAGAGTGGAGGGAGGGTGGAAGAGAGAGCAGGGAGGGAGGGAGAGAGGAAGAAAGAACGGGAGGAAGAGAGTGAGGGAGTCACTACCGTACCTGTCCAGCCAGGGGCGCAGCGGCAGGTGTATTTGTCGTTGGGTTGGAGGACGCAGGTGCCCCCGTTGGTGCAGGGGTTGTTGGGGTAGCAGGTGGAGTTTATCTGGATTTCACAGACGAGGCCGTTAAAACCCAGAGGACACGTACAGCTCGGGCTCTCCAGAACACCTCTCCTGTTCACTGTACAGTTCCCTCCGTTCAGACAGTAACCCGGACCACACAGGTGGCAGTACTCCCCCTGGTAACCTGGAGCACACCTGTACACACACACACACAGAAAAAAACAGGTGAGTCGTGCACCATTCACCTCCCGAACACCTCAGAGGATCTCGTCTGAGTATTAACGAGTGCAGAAATGAGGTAATATATATGTGGGCAATGGGAAGACCACCCTGCCCACCCAGACAGGAGATCAAAGAGCACTCTTATACGCTCAGCAGGACTCGAACTCCAGACAAACTCAGAACTAGAGCGACTCTATTGACACAAACTAAACAGGAAGTGAAAAGTTACGCTAGTTCCTGTTATTTCAGATGGTTGTTAAAGTGTTGCTAGGCTAGGCTGTTACTATGAAATCTCAAATGGTTGCTATGGTGCTGCCAGGCAAGGCTGCTGCTATGGTATCCAAGGTGGATGCAAAGGTTTCACTAGGCATTTGCTATAAAATTTCAGGTAGTTTAGAAGCTATGGAATCCTGGGTGATTGCTATGCTGGTGCTAGGCCTTTGCTATAGTTTCCCAGGTGGTTGCTAGAGTGTTGCTAAGCTTCTGCAAAGGAAATGGTTATTAAGGTGTTGCTAGTCTACACCGTTGCTATAGTAGCCCAGGTGGTTGGTGCAGGATTGCTAGGCCTTTGCTATGGAATTCCAGGTGGTTAATAAGGTGTTGCCAGGCTGCTATAGCATTCCAGGTGGTTGCTAAAGAGTTGCATTAAAAAATAAAAAAACAAAATAATAATAATAATAATATATTTGCTGTATACTAAGCATCCCCATCAATGACAAAATGCAGAATAACGCAATGTAGAACAGTAACTTGGTTTAATTCTGTTCTTATACTGTGATTATAGTCTGAACATACCCTAAAAATACTGAAGCATATCAGCATCGTCAGCACTACATGTGCAGGCATTACCAGTCTAGAGCTGCGTATGCTAACTGGGACATGGGTTCAAATCCCAGCGATGCCACAGCTGCACACGAGCAGAATCTAAGAAGAACTGCCCTCTTAACTACTTCCTCTCTGCTTTCGACACAGTGATGCTGGCCAAAACGAAAGCATCTCCCAGCTCGCAAAAGCAGAACTGAAAGTTCGCATCCAAGCGCAATCAGCTGTGCTGTGGTGCTGCATGAGCTTTCATGTTGGTGGCCGGTGTACGTGGACAAAACATCAAACACTTTACTACGAACTGCATCTCTGATCGTACTGAAGTCAGACACACTGCTGAACCAGTAACAGGAGACGCTGACAGGTCGGCCTCCAGATATGACCAATCCCAATTACCTCTGTTGGAGCTGTGATCGGTCAGGACGTTCAGCCGTGGCACCATCCTCCGGTGTGACTGGTTTTACAGCTCTAAACCGAATGTCTGCATCTTGCCACACATGAATAGACATCTTGCATAATAATAGCCAAAAATAACATAAAGCCCCTCTAACAACAACCGATGGGCAAATGTGCATCATAATGTATACCACACATACAATTGCAAAAATTTGCTATTAAAAATGATAATAGTTCTAATATAAATCATAACTAGGGCTGCAAAGGGGTGGAAAATGTCTGATAAATTACGGGTAACTTTCCATGGGAACTTTAGCTCAGGAACTTTGGAAATATTACAAAATGTAAACTAAAATTTCTGGGAATTTCTGGGAATTTATAGGAATTTAGTTTAGTTGAATTTATTGGAATTAATAGGAAATACTGGATAATTTAAAGGAACTATATCATACACTATACACTGGAGACATTTGGATTTGCTGAGATCAGCAAAAAGGTACTGGACATCAAGATGGCATCATCCACCTCCATCTTGGTAATGGCTGCTGCTATGTGTTTAAGGATTGTGAGGCTTCCAGTTAGTCTTTCCCAAAACACACAATCCAAGAAAATTCTATTCACATCACTTTCGATGCCTTTGGTATCATATTTTAGCCAAGATTCAGTATAGATTCAGTATACACGCTTTAGTATGTTTTTTACCAACTACATATAAGTTTCTCACCTTTAGCTTCGGATATTCCCATTTTATTCCCGTAAATTCCTATGGGAAGTTTCCTAACTTTTGAAAATTCCTGGAATTTTGCAACCCCAATCATAATTATACATTAATGGTAGTGGGGTCAAAAGAAAAAAGTGTCCTATTGCTCCTTTTAAAACACAAAAAGTGTTACTGATTGGTCTTCTGATTGGTAATCACTGAAGCATGTCAAGTCTAAAGTAAGCAAAGCGAACCAGCAATACAGACAATATCAGTTATATTAAAGGACGACTTCAGGAAACTATAGAGAATAGAGCTTTGGGGTGGCATACGGATGAATCAGTGAGCAGCCGTCTAACAAAAGTTCTCTTCAAAACAGGATGTAACAGCCGATCCAGCTTTCATTTGTTCTCCTTACAGAAACATATCAAATACAACAGATCTGTTAATATGATTAACATTACGTCCAGATGAAAATGTTTCCCAGCTTTTCCTGGACCAGATATTACTTTGCTTCCTCATTACAAACCACCGCTGATAAGCCAGTGCCACTGGAAAGGTATGAATTACTGAATATGTTAAAGTAATACAAACATATTGATGAAGACGTTTTGTGTCCACTGTTGTGAATATGTCTTACACACTGTGGAGTCTCTTAAAAGCTTGTTTATACAGATGGGCACGCTGAATGCTGTGTTAACCATGCGAGAGCTGACGTTATCGAGTATGCTACCAACCAGGAAAACAACAACAATCTGAACACCTCGACTCGCGCTCACTACTTCATGCTTTAGTACAGGCTGCTGCTAGTGTGCATTGAGAGTGTTCATACTGTGTGCTAGCATAGCTGCCTAAACAACACACCTAAAGCTGAAAGTAAGTGAACACACTGCGCCAGTGGAAGAAACTCAGACACCACCAACCTCACAGTCTACCACCTCAGATTCAACTCCTAGACGAGGATCACCTTCACTCGCATGGGGTTAGTCTGGATCTGAAAAGACTGACATTGCTCAGAAGACGGTGGTTTACAGGATTTGATAGGATTTGGATAAGAAAGTAGCCATTAAAGATCGCCCCCCCATGACCCAGACTAGTGGGATAAAGAGGATGATGACGGATATTAATATTCTTTAAAAAGTGAGAGCTAGTAAAATATAAGACTTTTACAAACACATTTTTAAACAACTCAAAATATAATTTATTATCGTTATCAAAGAAATATCAAAAGATATCATTTGTTGTCAATATCTAGCAGGAACCCCCAAAAAAGCTGCCCAAACCAGGAGATAACGACTTGGCCAGACAGATCACATGGGCGGTGGTGCCCAAATTAGTTTCAAAGGGGGCCGTGCATGCCATTCTGTTAATTAAGGACATCCAGTCAGTAAATGTACAGCTCTTAAGTTTAGATAACTTCAATTGCTAACACAGCCGTGAAGTGCACTGTATATGTACTGCTGCCCCCGTCAGGTGAAAGGACAAATGGCAACGTACCGACGGGCCACCAGTAACGTATTCTTATAAGCGATGCTGCAGGCCAATAAAAATCTGTATGCAGGCCGGACATTGGACACCCCTGCTTTAGGGTCATTATTAACAACAACAGAACACTGTGATTAATCACAATAAATACTTGTAACTGTCTGACATCACTAATATATCGGCATTCACGTTAACCGATTAAATGTACGTAATAATAGTACACCACCAACCGCGCTGTCAGAATGGCGGCGGGTCTAAAGAGAAGTGTGCAGCGTCTGGAGCAGCACAGGAAGAGCTGGAGGTCAATAAAGCAGAAGGAAGCTCAATGTGTGCGTCTGTGTTTGCACAGACACGTCTGTGTGTATGTGTGTGTGTGCCGCTGTATTTGTGTGAAATCCTGTATATGTGCTTATGTATTTGCATACAACGCATTTCTGTTCACGCACTCTTATCACAGGCTTACATGCATGTTTGCATGTGTGTGTGTGAGTGTGTGAGTTTGTGCAGTACAAGAAAGTTCTAGCGTGTGGCTGAAAAACAGGGCCACTCAATGGTTGCGTAAAATAACAACAACTGTTATTAACTATAATGCCACGAGAGCAACAACGGGAACCGGATATAGCATCTATTTGCTACTAGGGTTCCATAAAGAAACTGGACGTATGATTACATGCAGAAAATAGCGGCAGTCAAATCTGATATGCAAATTAGTAAGACATTACTAAAAAAATATTTAAATAACAGCCTGCCAGGGATCTTAAAGCTACAGGCCACCACATACCATACTAATCTATGTATACACCCATAAGCCATAACATTAAAACCACCTCCTAGTATCTATACACACTGTCCACTGTATCAGCTCCACTGACCGCACAGGAGCTACACTTACAGACTGTAGCTCATCTGATTCTCTGTATACTTTATTACTCTGTTCTTTAATGACCCCCACAGGACCACCACAGAGCAGCTACTATTGAGTGTGTTGTGCTGGTGTGAGTGGATAAGACACAGCAGTACTGCTGCTGGAGTATTTGAACACCTCAGTGTCACTGCTGGACTGAGAATCGTCCACCAACCAAAACTATCCAGACAGCAGTGTCCTGTGGGCGGCGTCCTGTGTCCACTGATGAAGGACTAGAGAACACAAACTGTGCAGCAGCAGATGAGCTACTGTCTCTGACTTTACATCTACAAGGTGGACCAGCAAGTAGTAGGAGTGTCTAATAGAGTGGACAGTGAGTGGACACAGTGTTTAAACACTCCAGCAGCACTGCTGTGTCTGATCCACTCACACCAGCACAACACACACTACTAACACACTACCATGGTCAGTGTCACTGCAGTGCTGAGAATGATCCACCTCCCTAATAGTATCTGCTCTGTGGTGGTCCAGTGGGGGTCCTGATCATTAAAGAACAGAGTAATAAAGTATACAGAGAATCAGATGGACTAGTACTGTATGAGAGCACGTCTCACACTCACACAGGGTAAAAGGTTTGTTTTTATACAAAAGTAGGACATGGAGTCACTACAGTCTGTAATTGTAGTGACTCCACGTCCTACTTTTGTATAAAAACAAACCTTTTACCCTGTGTGAGTGTGTGTGAGTGTGTGTGTGTGTGTGTGAGTGTGTGTGTGTGTGTGTGTGTGTGTGAGGTCACAGCAGGACTCGTTTCTGCATTGCGTTTCTTTCGCTGTGGGTCTTACAGTCCAGCACATGACACACACAGAATGAGGAAATTACTGAATTGCAAAACATCACCAAGTCTGTGCTTCACTCTCTTTGTCTTTCTCTCTGTGTCACTCTCTCTCTCTCTCTCTCTCTCTCTCTCTTACTGTCTGTCTCTCTGTGTCCTTCTCTGTCTTTGTCTCTCTGTGTCCTTCTCTCTGTATCCTTCGCTCTCTCTCTGTCTGTCTCTGTGTCCTTCTCTCTCTCTCTCTCTCTCTCGGTGTATCCCTCTCTCTCTCTGTCTCTCTCTGTGTCTCTCTCTTTCTCTTTGTCTCTGTGTGTCTTTTTCTCTCTGTCTGTCTTTCTGTGTCCTTCTCTCTCTCTCTATGGCTGTCTCTCTGTGTCCTTCTCTCTTTGTCTGTCTGTCTCTGTGTCCTTCTCTCTCTGTGTCCCTCTCTCTCTCTGTGCCCCCCCCTCTCTGTGTGTCTCTCTCTGTGTCCACCTCTCTCTCTGTCTCTATCTCCCCCTCTTTTTCTCTGTATCCCTCTCTCTCTGTGTCTGTTTGTCTCTCTGTGTCCCTCTCTCTGTCTGTCTCTCTGGGCCCCCCCCCCTCTCTCTCTCTGTCTCTCCTCTCTCGCTCTCTGTCTGTCTTTGTGTGTGTCCCTCTCTCTCTCTGTCTGTCTGTGTGTGTCCCCCTCTCTCTCTCTCTCTGTCTGGGTCTCTCTACCCTCTTTGTCTCCGGGTCTCGCACTTTTTCTGTTTTCTTTCTCTCGATTACTGTCTCTATTTCCCCCATGACACATGACGTCAAATGTCAGTTCTCAACATTAAAAACACCCACTATGTCTGACAAGCAGCCAAAAGTGTCCAAACCAAACCCCTGAGGTTCTGAAAAGAGGGCAGGAGAAGTGTTTCAGGTATTCGAGGAGTGGATGCCGTGTGTTTCTGTGTGTGACGTGTTTTCCCTCCAGCTGTGTTTATTTGAGGATACACTCAGTAATTATTTGAGCTCATGGTTTAATACTGAACTCTAATTACGCAGTATCACATTCACTCATCACCTGTTTCTGTCCAAACAATAAACAACAAACAACCTGAAAAGTTCAAACAACACAATAAACACTATACTGATTAAATCAGATTCACCAGAAAGAGAAAGAGAGATACAGATAGAGAGAGAGAGAGAGAGAGAGAGGAAGACAGGAGGAGAGGTGGGATGGAGACGTAGAAGGGGAGAGAGAGAGAGAGAGAGGAAGACAGGAGGAGAGGTGGGACAGGGACGTAGAAGGGGAGAGAGGGAGAGAGAGAGAGGAAGACAGGAGGAGGGGTGGGATGGGGAAGTAGAAGGGGAGAGAGGGAGAGAGAGAGAGGAAGACAGGAGGAGAGGTGGGACAGGGACGTAGAAGGGGAGAGAGGGAGAGAGAGCGAGAGGAAGACAGGAGGAGGGGTGGGATGGGGAAGTAGAAGGGGAGAGAGGGAGAGAGAGAGAGGAAGACAGGAGGAGGGGTGGGATGGGGACGTAGAAGGGGAGAGAGGGAGAGAGAGAGAGGAAGACAGGAGGAGAGGTGGGATGGGGACGTAGAAGGGGAGAGAGGGAGAGAGAGAGAGGACAGGAGGGATGGGGACGTAGAAGGGGAGAGAGGGAGAGAGAGAGAGAGGAAGACAGGAGGAGAGGTGGGATGGGGACGTAGAAGGGGAGAGAGGGAGAGAGAGAGAGAGGAAGACAGGAGGAGGGTGGGATGGGGGACGTAGAAGGGGAGAGAGGGAGAGAGAGAGGAAGACAGGAGGAGAGGTGGGATGGGGACGTAGAAGGGGAGAGAGGGAGAGAGAGAGAGAGGAAGACAGGAGGAGAGGTGGGATGGGGACGTAGAAGGGGAGAGAGGGAGAGAGAGAGAGAGGAAGACAGGAGGAGGGGTGGGATGGGGACGTAGAAGGGGAGAGAGGGGAGAGAGAGAGAGGAAGACAGGAGGAGAGGTGGGATGGGGGACGTAGAAGGGGAGAGAGGGAGAGAGAGAGGAAGACAGGAGGAGAGGTGGGATGGGGACGTAGAAGGGTGCGAGAGGGAGAGAGAGAGAGGAAGACAGGAGGAGAGGTGGGATGGGGACGTAGAAGGGGAGAGAGGGAGAGAGAGAGAGGAAGACAGGAGGAGAGGTGGGATGGGGACGTAGAAGGGGAGAGAGGGAGAGAGAGAGAGGAAGACAGGAGGAGAGGTGGGATGGGGACGTAGAAGGGGAGAGAGGGAGAGAGAGAGAGAAGACAGGAGGAGAGGGTGGGATGGGGACGTAGAAGGGGAGAGAGGGAGAGAGAGAGAGGAAGACAGGAGGAGAGGTGGGATGGGGACGTAGAAGGGGAGAGAGGGAGAGAGAGAGGAAGACAGGAGGAGAGGTGGGATGGGGACGTAGAAGGGGAGAGAGGGAGAGAGAGAGGAAGACAGGAGGAGAGGTGGGATGGGGACGTAGAAGGGGAGAGAGGGAGAGGAGAGAGAGGAAGACAGGAGAGAGGTGGGATGGGGACGTAGAAGGGGAGAGAGGGAGAGAGAGAGGAAGACAGGAGGAGAGGTGGGATGGGGGACGTAGAAGGGGAGAGAGGGAGAGAGAGCGAGAGGAAGACAGGAGGAGGGGTGGGATGGGGAAGTAGAAGGGGAGAGAGGGAGAGAGAGAGGAAGACAGGAGGAGAGGTGGGATGGGGACGTAGAAGGGGAGAGAGGGAGAGTGACGCAGGGTCATTTAAAACCAGGCTGATCCACAGAGACGAGGTCACCACTTCAGCAGAGTGGCTGTGTTTGTGGTGCAGGTGTTCCAGTGTCCTCTCAGATAACAAGAGACGGTCACCAGAAGGCCATTCCTCTCTCTCTCTCTCTCTCTCTCTTTATTTCTCTCTCTCTTTCTCTTAATTTCTCTTTCTTTATTTCTCTCTCTCTCCATTTCTCTCTCTCTCTCTCTCTTTATTTCTTTCTCTTTATTTTTCTCTTTTTTATTTCTCTCTCTCTCTCTTTATTTCTCTCTCTCTTTCTCTTAATTTCTCTTTCTTTATTTCTCTCTCTATTTCTCTCTCTCTCTCTTTCTCTCTCTTTCTCTTTATTTCTCTCTCTCTCTCTCTCTCTCTCTCTCTCCATTTCTCTCTCTTTCTCTCCATTTCTCTCTCTCTCTCTTTATTTCTTTCTCTCTATTTCTCTCTTTCTCTCTCTATTTCTTTCTCTTCATTTCTTTCTCTATATTTCTCTCTATTTATCTCTCCCTCTCTCTCTCTCTCTCTCTCTCTCTCTATATATATATATATATATATATATATATATATATATATTTTCTCTCTCTCTTACTCTTTCTTTATTTCTCTCTCTTTCTTTCTCTCTACTTCTCCCTCTTTCTCTCTTTATTTCTCTCTTTCTCTCTCTTTCTCTCTCTCTCTCTCGACCCTCTGCACAGTAAAAGGGTTCTCCAGATTGATGTTAAATGTGCTGTAGATGGTTCCGTATGAAACCTTTTTCTCTCTCAACACACAATGATTCACTGTCTGCCAGGAATCTGTGTATTGATACTGTGTTTTTGAGAATCGATACAGTATCACTAAACATAATATCCTGATACTTGATATGTTGATGTTTTCTTACACCCCTACTACTTTGTGTGATACTTTTAATCTTATACTCTACATACTTGAATTTTTGAAGTTGTTGCGGGTCGACTCAGAAACGAGTGTCAGCATCTCATTCTGCAGGTACAGTATTCAAAAGTCCAGCACAAGTCTAAGAGTAACCAATGAGCTTTTCCTCAAAAGTTAAACATTGCACGAAATCGGAGCCTCTCAGTGCGAGACCTCTGCACCGTTTCTTTGGCACGACTGTGAGCGCAACTCTAATATTAACCACCTCAGGAGCTGAAACAGGAAGAAAGCACTGCTGCGTCCCGAACTGGGATCTTTTAATTCCTCCCTGCAAGAACTAGCAGAACTAGCGACACCACGTACAACATACGCTATTTCCAACACAAACGTCACCAAACAAGCAGTACGAGTTGTTACTGCGCTGATCTGCAGGTTCTTGTCGCCAACCTAAAAGAAACAGTCGGCAACTAACCATCAGGATAAAGTCATGTAGTGTGAAGAAGGTATAACTCGTCCACTTCAGGCTTCTGTGCTTCAATAGTTGCATGCAAAGGACAGTTAAACTGTTGGCTGTAATTTTTAATAAAACAATTAATTGTCCTTGAACTTCCACAATCATGACAGGCATACAGGCAGCGCTCTCAGGGACCAACGTCAACGTTAAGCCTCAAGCAACTCAAGTTGCATGCGGAAGCTTCATCGTGCACATCCAGACGGGGAGTCTTCACATAACAGATTCCCTCCGAAAGTCATAAGACCGAGCTGTGAAAAGCCCCAAAACATAACGCGCCTGTTCGAGATTGGTCAACCTACATCAGCATGACTGGTCTTGTCCAACTGTGTGTGCGTAGCTGCTCCCAGGCACAAACCCTCCCCTGGCGACCCCGGGGTCAGGAGATCAGAGCCGTACTGTCAGCATTACCCTGGAGCTCATTCCTTTAGCGGCTAACTTACTTTAACAGGCCGCGTTCAGGCCCGCATTAGCTTCGGCCCATTAAAGAGGCAGGAGGCAGAATTTTAACGACCGAGAGGCATTACAGGGCCGTAACAGCTCCGCTGGAGGCATCAGAGGACTTTCACTGGCATCTGTCCCAGCAGCCTTTGGTATTGGTTCTGCTTCGCGGAACAAATGGTATAAAAACACAACGAAGTGTCGGATAAACATCGTTATAGAAATTACACATGGACACCATTTGGGTGATGCTCTTAGACTCTGGATCATAAAAATAACAGCTAAACGTAAACAAAGCCTGTTCTCCGCACACTGTACTGCAGAGTCGCTGCAACTAACACACTGGAACCAAAACACAACCCGATTCATGGAAAAGCCGCTGCACATTTTGTTTACAGCTTTGCTTTTTACCCAGCAAACAAAGAAAAATATGCATCTTCTTTTTTCTCTATTCTTATTATTTTGTATCATTTATACATGACAGTGGCACGGTGATGTAATGGTTAGCACGGTGGTGTAGTGGTCAGTACGGTGGTGTAGTGGTCAGTACGGTGGTGTAGTGGTCAGTCCTCTCTTCTCACAGCAAGATGATCCGGGTTGGATTCCCGGTCCGGGCCGTTCTGTGTGGAGTGTGCATGACCACTACACCACGGCACTAATCACTACACCACTATGCTGACCACTACATCACCGTACTGACCACTACACCACCATACTGACCACTACACTTCCGTACTAACCACTACACCACTATACTGACCACTACACCACCATACTAACCACTACACCACCGTACTAACCACTACACCACCGTACTAACCACTACACCACCATACTAACCACTACACCACTATACTGACCACTACACTTCCGTACTAACCACTACACCACCGTACTAACCACTACATCACCATACTAACCACTACACCACCATGCAGCCTCAATTATATTATAATATATAATGTTCATGATTATTTGTTTAAAGTAGCGTATTGGCAGGAACATAGTGATATGATACGTATCGTGATCTCTTTGCATCTATACATTTTTTTGAGAATTGATACAATACCACTAAACAAAATATTGTGATACTCGATATTTCAATATTTTCGTACATCCCTCATTATAATAAAATAAATTAATTGTGCTCGTTACTTTTTCTTCTTTTTTGAAGAATTCTTCTCCATCGGCTCCTTCAACCAATAACTGAATTTTAACCCGCGTCACACAAATAGATGAAAACCCAAAGCAATAAGCGCTTCTTTAAACAGGAGGACTTTAAAAGTGAAAAAAAATGAACTTCAGTTTGAAGCACTTTTCCCCATAACATTCTTCTGTTTGTAGGATTTTGGCTGTTTCCTATTCCCTTTCATGTTATTCTGCCAACAAACAAACACACACTAAAAGCTGCACTGGCTTTAACACAAGTCCGCCTTAAACTGAAGCAGCCGGCCACCTGACCAAACACTCTGCATATACGGCGAATGCGCGTGTGCGGGTGAACTCGAGTTCCAGAGAAGATCTGGAGAAACTTAAGGTCAGATTCCACCTCAGTGGAGGCTTTTTCACGAGTCTCTCCGCTAATACGCTCATAAAGGACCTTAAACCCTTCCTTAAGCTCAGGATCTTCAGCGCAGCCCAAACAAAACAACAGAAAGTCCAACTCCGGGGTGGTACGAGCAGCCTGTGTGTGGTTTGCAGACACTCCTCTCCGGTTTAGACCGGTTCCGTTAGCTTTTTCTGCTCTTTTTGTCTTTTAACTCTCTGAACTCTCTTGAGGCTTATCAGCTCACACTTACAGTGAGCGTATCTGAAATGTTCTCCCCCTCAGCTCCACTAACGGTCTAGTCATGTGGGTTCATGGGCCAAAAACTAATGTATAACTTATTTATATTCGTATGTTATGGTTTTCGGGTTTGTCCACGTTCCACAGGCCTGAAAACGATACCACATGACATTTTAAACAAAATATGAATGGATGACTACTATCACGTTGTTCCACAACCTTCTGGAAAACCTATTTTCTAGTTAATAACTGCGTACTGAAACGGCCTACCATAGCACTCAGAATAAAATCAGGTTATTTCATTATTTAATGTTTCAAGTGTTCATTAAAAATCTTGGTTGAAAATGGATTACAAATGTATTTCTAGTATTAAGAGGTTTAAACACAACACACAGTGATTCACTGTCTTCCAGGAATCTTTGCATCGATACAGTGTTTTTAAGAATCGATACAGTATCACTAAACATAATATCGTGATACTCAATATTTCAATATTTTCTTACACCCCCAATACCTACAGCCGTGTTTGCATTTAAACCCTTTGTAGATGTTGTTCACATTTCCAAAACGTCAGCAGAACAAATGCTAATTAAGTAATTTGTCCATTCACTACGGCTATGAGAAGATAAAGAGATCTAAGAGAAGTTTTGCTGTAAGTAGATTATCTTCACAGTCATTTACCACCTTTTTATTGATTAGCAGCTCATAGACGCTGGACAGGACAAGCAGTGGCATCTAACGAGGGCTGAAATCTCTGTACCATCCCGACCACAAAGCTTGATGAACCTTCAAATTGGGATTTCATGTCCACACCAGAAAGTAACACCCTGCATCCTTAACTCATAAGAAAATCTTAACCTTAAGGTATTATATTGATATATACCAGTAAACACCAGTAAATCTAAACACTGTGATGCTTAACGTGTATTTAGAAAATGCGTATTAAGGTATTATATTGATATATACCAGTAAACACCAGTAAATCTAAACACTGTGATGCTTAACGTGTATTTAGAAAATGCGTATTAAGGTATTATATTGATATATACCAGTAAACACCAGTAAATCTAAACACTGTAATGCTTATCGTGTATTTAGAAAATGCGTATTGAGGTGTTATATTGATATATACCAGTAAACACCAGTAAATCTAAACACTGTGATGCTTATCGTGTATTTAGAAAATGCGTATTGAGGTGTTATATTGATATATACCAGTAAATAGCAGTAAATCTAAACACTGTGATGCTTATCGTGTATTTAGAAAATGCGTATTGAGGTGTTATATTGTTATATACCAGTAAACACCAGTAAATCTAAACACTGTGATGCTTATCATGTATTTAGAAAATGCGTATTGAGGTGTTATATTGATATATACCAGTAAATAGCAGTAAATCTAAACACTGTGATGCTTATCGTGTATTTAGAAAATGTGTATTGGGGGGTTATATTGATATATGCCCGTAAATACCAGTAAACACCAGTAAATCTAAACACTGTAATGCTTATCGTGTATTTAGAAAATGTGTATTGGGGGGTTATATTGATATATGCCCGTAAATACCAGTAAACACCAGTAAATCTAAACACTGTAATGCTTATCGTGTATTTAGAAAATGTTTATTGGGGTGCTATATTGATATAAACCATTAAACACCAGTAAATCCAAACACTGTGATGCTCATTGTGTATCTAGAAAATGTGTATTGTGGTGCTATATTGTTATATATCAGTAAACACCAGTAAATCTAAACACTGTGATGCTTATCGTGTATTTAGAAAATGTCTATTTAGGTGTTACATTGATATATACCAGTAAACACCAGTAAATCTAAACACTGTGATGCTTATCGTGTATTTAGAAAATGTGTATTGTGGTGTTACATTGATATATACCAGTAAATAGCAGTAAATCTAAACACTGTGATGCTTATCGTGTATTTTTAGGTGTATGTGTAGGTTTAATAGTTGCTGGACCAACAGAACCTTTCCAAATTCACTGGTTCCATGTTTAAGAGACTTGTTTTTCTGTACACACGACGCTATGAAAGATCTGATAGACTGTACTGTTAGACTGCAGTGTGAAGAACATGTTCTGAAGCAGAGAACCCTCTTTAACTGGTTCTCCACACAAACACTCACAGTGGTACAGACAGAGCTCACACTTATTAACCAAACAGCAGCCAAGCAAGACGCACAGCAGTGAAACTCATCTATGGCTCCTTTGTTATCCTTCATAAATTTCCCCTCTCTCTCTCTCTCTCTCTCTCTCTCTCTCTCTCTCTCTCTCTCTCTCTCTCTACCCCCCCCACACCCTCTATTTTTCTCTACCCCATACTCTCTCTCTCTAGCTCTCTCTACCTCGCCATCTCTCTCTCTCCCCCCACACTCTCTCTCTCTCTACCTCGCCATCTCTCTCTCTCCCCTACACCCTCTCTATCTCTCTCACTCTTTCTCTCTCTCCCCCTCTCTCTAGGTGTCAGATTTCTACAGATGGTTCTCATTAGCTCCCTCCTCCTCTCGTTCCCCTCCATTTCTCTCCTTTTCTCACTCACTTTGTTCCCTCTCCTCTCTCACTCGCTCCTCTCCTCCCTGATTCACAGGGGCGTAGGGTATGTGGGTGGAGGAACTGCCTTCTCGCTCTCCGTCTCCCTTTTTATCTCGATTTCATACTTTCTTTCTTCCTTTACCACATATATCTCTCGCTCTCTAACTCCCAGTCACACTCAGTCTTCTCTCTCTCATTCTCTCCTCCATCTCCCACTCTCTCTCCTTCTTTTTCTTTCTTTCTTATCCAGTCTTTCTTTTCACTTCCTTTCTCTTCTTTTCCTTTATCCCTTCTCTCTCTGTATTTAATTATTTTTGCTCTCTCTCTCCCTCCCTCACCCTCTGACTCTTGTTATCTTTCTTTCCCTCAATCCCTCTCTTTCACTTCCTCTCCTCTTTCTCACTCTCTTCCTGTTTTCTTTTGCCTTCTCTCTCTCTCTCATTCTTTATATCTTTTTCTCTCCTCTCACATTTCTACTTTCTCCATTTTCTTCTTTCTCTCCTCTCTTTTTCTTTTTTCTTTCTCTCTACTCTTTATTCTTTTTATGTTTCTTGCTCTGTTTCCACTCTTTCTTTCTCATGGTTTCCCTTCTCTCCCCTCTTTCTCTCTCCTTGCTTTCTCTGTCCCTCTTTCATGTTTGCTCTCATTCATTTTATGCCTTTCATTTTTCCTTTTTCTTTTCCTTTCTTTCATTTCTCTGTCCCTGCCCTTCATTCGTCTTTCTTCCTCTCCTTACTCTTTCTTTTTCCTTTTCCCTCCCTCTCTCATTCTCCCCTCCCTTTTGTCCTCTGTTTTTCCTTCTTTCTCTCCCTCCCTTCACACTCTCTCTCCCTCTCTCTCTCTCAGTGCTGGCAGGTTATCTAATCACATCCATCTGAAAGTCAAACAGCACTAAAAGTTTGTGCTGAGAAGAAAACAGAACACTTTTCCTTTTCGTCTCTTTAATAACGCTGGATTAAACTTCTTTAGAGTGTCCAAGTCTTTCTTCCTCACTCCTCTTTCTACTGGTTTTATTTTTAGACATGCCCTCCATCTCTCCCTCTCTCCCTCTCTCCCTCCCTCTCTCCTCCGTACTCAGCTTTCTGTAATTTTCAGAGGGGAAGAAAAAACCGCAGGGAGGGAAACACAGCGCCAGGAGAAAAACAGACAGAGGTGGGGGAGGAGAAGCAGAGGAAAGAAATTAATAAAGCCAGCCAAGGAGGGGCAAAAGAAAAGAAAGAAGAAAGTGTGTGAGTGTGTGTGTGGGGGGGGGTGAAGGAGAGTCAGAAAAAGAGTCAGAAAAAAATTCAGGAAAGAGAAAATGAGAGGGTCGAAGGGAGGGTCAATGAGAGGGTTGATGAGTGGGCTGCTTTGTGGTCAGTCTCCGAGCTGTGCTGCGTCCAGATGTGCCATAAATTCTGATCTGAGAACAGTTTAAGCCACCACAGAGTGAGTGCCTCTTATACTCTCTCATTTCGTCTGCCTGCCGACCTCGTGCTTTCCAGAAAGCCTCTCTGAAACCCTCCATTGTGTGAGGCTGCTGCTGCTGCGGCTGCTGGACGTTTCTACTCAGCGTCTTCACGTCTGCTGAAGATCTAGAACTCCAGCAAATACCAGAACACCAAGCAAATACCAAAACACCAGGCAAATACCAGAACACCAGGCAAATACCAGCAAATACCAGAACACCAGGCAAAGACTAGTACACCAGCAAATCCTACAACACCAGGCCAATACCAGAACACCAGGCAAATACTAGAACATCAGCCAATTCCAGAACACCAGGCCAATACCAGAACACCAGGCAAAGACTAGTACACCAGCAAATCCTACAACACCAGGCCAATACCAGAACACCAGGCAAATACTAGAACATCAGCCAATTCCAGAACACCAGGCCAATACCAGAACACCAGGCAAAGACTAGTACACCAGCAAATCCTACAACACCAGGCCAATACCAGAACACCAGGCAAATACTAGAACATCAGCCAATTCCAGAACACCAGGCCAATACCAGAACACCAGGCAAAGACTAGAACATCAGCCAATACCAGAACACTAGGCAAATACTAGAACACCAGGCAAATACTAGTACACCAGCAAATCCTACAAACCAGCAAATCCTACAACACCAGGCCAATACCAGAAAACCAGCAAATAACAGTAAATACCAGAAAACCAGCAAACAGCAGCAAATACCAGAAAACCGGCAAATACCAGAAAACCGGCAAATACCAGAACACCAGCAAATACCAGAACACCAGCAAATACCAGAAAACCGGCAAATACCAGAATAGCAGCAAATACCAAAAAAAACGGCAAATACCAGAACACCAGAAAATAGCAGCAAATACCAGAAAACCGGCAAATACCAGAACACCAGCAAATACCAGAACACCAAGCAAATTCTAGAACACCAAGCAAATTCTAGAACACCAGCAAATCCTACAATACCAGCAAATACTGGAACACCAGGCAAATACTAGAATACCAGCAAATCCTACAACACCAGCAAATTCTAGAACACCAAGCAATTACTAGAACACCAACAAATACCAGCAAATACCAGAACACCAGGCAAATACTAGAACACCAGCAAATCCTACAACACCAGCAATTACCAGAACACTAGGCAAATACTAGAACACCAGCAAATTCTAGAACACTAAGCAAATCCTACAACACCAGCAAATCCTACAACACCAGCAAATTCTAGAACATCAAGCAAATACTAGAACACCAGCAAATCCTACAACACCACCCAAATACTAGAACACCAGCAAATCCTACAACACCAGCAAATTCTAGAACACCAAGCAATTACTAGAACACCAACAAATCCTACAACACTAGCTAATTCTAGAACACCAGCAAATCCTACAACACCAGCAAATTCTAGAACACCAAGCAATTACTAGAACACCAGCAAATCCTACAACACCAGCAAATTCTAGAACACCAAGCAAATACTAGAGCACCAACAAATCCTACAACACTAGCTAATTCTAGAACACCAGCAAATTCTAGAACACCATCAAATCCTACAACACCAGCAAATCCTACAACACCAGCTAATTCTAGAACACCAAGCAAATACTAGAGCACCAGCAAATTCTAGAACATCATTCAAATTGTAGAACACCAAGCAAATACTAGAGCACCAGCAAATTCTAGAACATCATTCAAATTGTAGAACACCAAGCAAATACTTGAACACCAGCAAATTCTAGAACACCAAGCAAATACTTGAACACCCGCAAATTTTAGAACAGAGAAATTTTATGTTTTTATCACTTAAAACATTACAGGGCTCCCACTTATAGAATCATTTTCCAAGCTTTCTTCAGAGAAGTTTTCTTGTCTTACAACCGAACAGGCTGTTGGTGTTTCTGTGCCTTTAAAAGTGACATATTTAAATGAGCTCTGTTTTGATTGGCTACCCTGTATCATGCCTTGTTTCTAGCAAACACTTCTCACCACTCATTACAGCGTGAGTGGGCAGAGACTAACCGCCAGTACGCAAGCTGTAGCACACAAGTCAAGCTCTGGGATGTAAATGAGATGGTTTCTGTGACATCACAAAAGCAATTCAATCAAAACGATTGCGGCTTTGTTGATGTTGTTGTTTACTGATGGCGCGTATGTGGGGTGAATAGTACTCCTCAAATTAAAAAAGCTGTTTTTTTTCAGGATACAGTCCCTTTTCAACTATTACACACCACATGGCGTCACACAAAGCACTCATACATCACCGATCATCAACTAGCACACTATTAGTGTGGTTATGTGTGAGTGTATGTGACACCTCTACGTGTTCACGTGATCAGACTAGCTGTGTTACTGAGATTGAATATTTGGCACAGTGTTTTGTGGCTTTAGGGTCTGGTTGCTACATTCTCCACCACTCTGTAAGGCTTCAACCCGCACACATACACACGTGTGTGTGTAGGTTTGCGCATGTGTCTGTGTAGGTGTGTGTGGACTTTCAGTATCTTTAACAGGGGGCTGCCCCCTCTGACAGAAGGCAGGAATGAGTAACTTTCTCTTACCCCCTCCCAACCCCCAGTTACACACCTTTCCACATCGTACACACTCCGTCACGCGTGCACACACATCCTCAGCCACAGAACTCATTTCACAGCGCAGTTACTGTTTACTTACTGATTTAACAGAAAATCAAAGCAGCCTGTGACAAAGTTATGCCACATTTTAAACATTTAATGCTGTCCAGTGTGAAAATCCATGTCCTGAAACTGAAGTGCTCACTAGTTTTCAGTATATAAAATTTGTAATTTGGCCAACGTTCCACAAGACACGTATGTAAATGATCAACCGAATAGCTGTTTACCAGTGAACTAATAAGTTAGATCGCTAAAACTGCTGCACGGACACTATAAGCCTAGTCAGCCGATCTCACGATTTGATTTAAGTCTGCTTTGGCAGATACATTTGCTCATCTGAAGCTAGAGATGGACAACAAGATCATTTGTATCATCACATATTAGAATAGACCTGATATTTAGCCAGATCGTCCCATCTGTAGCTTAGGTTGGTGGTGTAGTGGTCAGTATGGTGGTGTAGTGGTTAGTATGGTGGTGTAGTGGTTAGTATGGTGGTGTAGTGGTTAGTACCGTGGTGTAGTGGTTAGTATGGTGGTGTAGTGGTTAGTATGGTGGTGTAGTGGTCAGTATGGTGGTGTAGTGGTTAGTATGGTGGTGTAGTGGTCAGTACGGTGGTGTAGTGGTTAGTTGGCTGCTTGTAGGTGTGAGTGTGTGTGTGTCCCACCTGTTTCTTGACATGAAAAAAAAAGAGAAGGGAGAGAAAGAGTGAGCGAGAGTGAACAAGAGACAGAGAGAGAGAATGAGAGTGTACTGTGCTTAAGTAAATCTTGGTCTTAGGACCCTCAACTGCACTTTCGACTTTAGCATCAGGTTTAGCGACAAGCTACTCACTGTGTTTACACAAACCACCCCCCCCCCCCCCAAAAAAAAAAAAAATGTTTTTGTTTTCTTTTTTAAGCTTCAAATTTTTCTACTGAAGTCACAGAAGGAGAGAAAAATGTGAGAAACAGACCTGAGGAGAGAGACGAGAGAGCTGATGTCTACAGCATGAAAAATAAACTCTCATCTCCAAGAAAGAATAGATGAGAGAGAGAGAGAGAGGGAGAGAGAGACCAAGAGACAGAGAGAGAGACTGAGAGAGAGAGAGACAGAGAGAGAGAGAGGCAGATACCTAAGAGGGTGAGAGTGTGTGTAAAGATATTGAGCAAGAGAGAAAAAAATAAAGGAAAGAAAGAAAGAGAGAGAGAGAGAGAGAGAGAGACAGAGGGAGAGATGATTGACAGAATGATGAGGGGAAAGGCAGTGACAGGGTAATTTCTGGCTCCTCTCCTAAAAACCCTCCGTCTCCATCAACAACAGCCCGTCACGTCTCAAATTACGACCCATCAGTGCTAAAAGAACCTCCTCACGGCTCCTTTCGCTCAGATTCCCTCCGTCTCTCCTTCCCTACAGGCAAATTCTACACGTCAGATCAAACAATAAGAACTTCACTCACTCCTCTACCTCTCTTCCGGCAGGGTGTAATAAAGACAGAGCCAGAATTAATAAGTTTGCACGGCTGGTTCAGACGAAAACAAAGACATTCTGTTCTGGAGTCAGCCCTAAACTATGCACATATTTCTCACTTCTCTCACTGCGTGGTCACTAGGAGCCTCTTCACACCCACCATGTGCTTTTGTGTGATTGTATCTGAAAAAACTTTGTCCGGATTTAATTCATACTTCTCACTAGAACGTTACTTTTTTTCTTTTGTTGTTTGTTCTCTCACCTTTCCGCTCACAGATATTATATAAACACACCCTGTTTACGCTCGAGTTAAACCTTAATCTGCTCACAAAGCAGTCATAGGGTGTTGATGTACGAATAAAAGAATGAAGGGATGAAGGAACAGTGTTGGTGATGATAAAGGAATGAAGGGATGAAGGAACAGTGTTGGTGATGATAAAGGAATGAAGGGATGAAGGAACAGTGTTGGTGATGATAATGGGATGAAGGAACAGTGTTGGTGGTTATAAAGGAATGAAGGGATGAAAGAACAGTATTGGTGATGATAAAGGAATGAAGGGATGAAGGAACAGTGTTGGTGATGATAAAGGAATGAAAGGATGAAGGAACAGTGTTGATGATGATAAAGGAATGAAGGGATGAAGGAACAGTGTTGGTGATGATAAAGGAATGAAAGGATGAAGGAACAGTGTTGATGATGATAAAGGAATGAAGGGATGAAGGAACAGTGTTGGCGATAATAAAGGAATGAAGGGATGAAGGAACAGTGTTGGTGATGATAAAGGAATGAAGGGATGAAGTAACAGTGTTGGTGATGATAAAGGAATGAAGGGATGAAGGAACAGTGTTGGTGGTGATAAAGGAATGAAGGGATGAAAGAACAGTATTGGTGATGATAAAGGAATGAAGGGATGAAGGGATGAAGGAACAGCGTTGGTGATGATAATGGGATGAAGTCTTGTGATTGGTCAGTGGAATGATAACAGAAGCGTTACCCAAGATTAGGATCTCACATATCATTTCTATTATATATTAACTGTATACAAATATGTGCACTGGGGAAGCGGGGGGCTGGAGGGATGGAGCCCTGGGCGGATGGAAGGATGGGCCCCCCAGGGGGGCTGGATAGATGGAGCCCCAGGGAGGGGTGAAGAACTGAAGTTAAAATATAAACTAGGCACTTAGGTATGTAGTTTTAGATCATTATCTGTGGTTTCTTTGAAAAGATATCAAACGAGAAACGCTCTGAGGACTTTGAGGAACATACTGCTGATACTTTCCGTACACTGTTTTTAAAGGTTAACGAAACTTCAGTGTTTCAATACAGGATTAAAATCCTTACACCCTGAAAATCAGAGCCTGTTAGTCGACCGAAGAAATCCCTAAACAGAGCGCTGAGTTTGCTGGTGAGCAGCTGTACTGAAACCCTGACAGACCTACTGACGCAGGCGCCCTGCTCTCCGTACACGTCTGAGATTTTGCAACATTCTACAGAAACACTGTATGTAATCTCATCAGCTTTCAGGAGAAACACATGCATGTCCTGCACACACACACACACACACACACACACTTCTCACACCCTGGCTGGAGGCTTGCAGTCGCACCGGTTCTGCTGCTCACACACACACACACACACACACACACTGTGCTAACATACTTCTCTTCCTGTTCTGAGTGGTAGCAAAAGAAGAAAGAAAGAAAAAAGAAAAAAATGATGACTTGTTGACTCTGGTTCTCGAATGTCACCTCACCTACAAGGAGAGAGAAAGAGAGAGAGAGAGAGAGAGAGAGAGAGAGGAAAGAGAAAGAGAGAGAGAGAGAGAGAGAGAGAGAGAGACCTGTTTTCACCTCCTCCAGTAACTACTCAGCCTTACCCTGGCTGCCATTTCACACCTGCTCTACTTCTCCACACACATGAACCCGGCGAGCGTCTAGACCAGACATCCTGCCCGGCTCAGCGTTTCCTCCTGAATGAACTACTCCTCTCTATCAGGCTGGGATTAGAAGTAGATGTTTTCACTTTTCCACTGTTTGTTTGTTTGTCAAACATTTGAATATATAATCCATCCATCATTTTCCACTTTATTCCACTAGTCAGGGTCACAAGGGGGGGCTGGAGCCAATCCCAGCACCATCGGTCGAAGGTGGGGTACACCATGGACAGGGCCAGTCCATCGCATGGCCAACACACACTCACTTACGTACACACACTCACACCTACAGGCAGTTTAGAGTGGGCGATCAACCTAACATGCATGTGTTGGGGGGGCGTTGATGTGTATTGGAAGCTGTGGACACTTGTATAGTAGAATTCTGTTAGGGCTTAATGACCGCTACACCTTCAGCCAATTAAATTCAATTTCTTAGCACTTATTACAACAATGTTGTCACAAAGCAGCTTTACAGGAATTTGAAAGCAGACAGTTAGCTAGAGCAAGCCAGAGGCGACGGTAGAAAAACTCCCTCAGACTGGAGGAAGAAACCTTGGGAGGAACCAAGACTCTCAACGGTAGACCCGTCCTCCTCTGGTCACACAGTATTTACAGTTTATTAAGATACATACTAAAGAAAAGCTGAGGGAACAGCTGTTTGAAGTCTGGATGGTAAAAGCTTTAGCTGCACAGGTAGAGGCAGTCTCTGACTGAGGCAGTCTCTATCTGAGGCAGTCTCTGACTGAGTCTTTATAGAAAGTGAGAGTTGGACTGAAACAGTCCCATCCTATCTCAATGCTGGATGGTGTACAGTGATATAACTGAGGGTGCTGCAGTTGGCAAATCAGAATTCATGTTCGATACAGGTCTACTTTGTATGTGCTGGAGTTCAGAACAACACTCGAAACAGTCCGCCGATCTGAACAAGCAGGTCGACGGAAATCTGTACGAAACCCTTTTGAATCTGAAATCGATCTACGCGTGGCAGCGAGTCAGCGACGAGGCGAGGAACGCTGGGAACATAGCCGTTCCCTCTTTCACAACCCATTAAAAGGCAACACGATAACTTGCGCTGGTGAGGGTATTTATTTTGGGCGACGCGCTTGGGAGTGTCGAACGGTTTTAAGATTTTAAAGCATAATTACACACGGAGTCGCGCTGCTGTCAGAAATACATACATCACTGAGGACGCAAATAGCAGACGGATAGCACTGCCAGCTCTTACAGGGAGGAAACCCGGTGCGTGCAAAGCTCTCGAAACACAAGAACTCTGACATTTAATCCTCTTCCTGCTGAAACAGTTACCTGAATTCTCTCTCTCGCGCTCTCTCTCTCTTTTTTTTCTTCTTTTAACTCACTTTGCATAGTTTTGCCTGCACTCAAATAGCATTTAAAGGCGCATAACGTCCACAGCGGAGAGACAGAAGTGTGCTTGTGAAGCAGTGCAGCAGGCAAATATTGTTCAAGAAGTGCATCATCTGCCGATTCAGTGCCAAGACCTTCCAATTAACGACCCCATTAAGAGGCAGCCGCTGGCACGGCTCAGCCTCGGTGCCAAGTAGATCTCGTTATTTCACCCAGACGACTAAAACTGAGCCGCAGAACACAGAACTGGCACGTTTCCCATAGTGCGCTGCACTAAATCCAGTTAAGGAGCTCTAATTGCACTCTCTTGGTAGTGAAACACGCAGTAGGAGAGTGATCTTTAAGCACGGGCGACATCCACAACAGGGGCTCAATGCAGAACGTGGACAACACATCACAGAGGAAGCTGACGTCCATAGTACTGAAGGAACTACATGCCTTTGGCCTGATGTTCAGTTGCCAACTGTGTTTTGTGGATCACCCACAAAAACTTCTGCTCGGAGGGAAATCGGCGATCACTCGGCGCTCGCTCAGTCGTGTAGTGTGAACCGCTGAAAGATGCTCGTCGAGCCGTCGCAGAGGGGTCGCCGACTAATCACAGACGCCCGGCAAACATCTAGCAAGTTAAATATCTAGACCAGTTGGCGACTGTGAGTCAACAGCAGCGTCTAGTTACAGCCAATGGGATCACGTAGAGAGAGAACCACGTCACTGCGACAGTGGAGGAGGAGTACACCAACAGTGACCAACGTCTGTGAGAGCCTTAATCCATCTTCTCCTCCATATTCGTTCTTTCTCTTCTTTCTTTTGTCTCTGCAGATCAGCTCAGTAACAACTCGTACTGCTCGTTTGTTCACGTCCGGTTTGGAAATATTGTATCTACGTGGTGTCGCTAGTTCTCACCAGAGTTTAGTTCTCACCAGAGTTTAGTTCTCACCAGAGTTTAGTTCTCACATGAGTTCAGTTCTCACCAGAGTTTAGTTCTCACCAGAGTTTAGTTCTCACATGAGTTTAGTTCTCACCAGAGTTTAGATCTCACCAGAGTTTAGTTCTCACATGAGTTTAGTTCTCACATGAGTTCAGTTCTCACCAGAGTTTAGTTCTCACCAGAGTTTAGTTCTCACATGAGTTTAGTTCTCACCAGAGTTTAGTTCTCACATGAGTTTAGTTCTCACCAGAGTTTAGTTCTCACATGAGTTCAGTTCTCACCAGAGTTTAGTTTTCACTAGAGTTTAGTTCACGGGGTTTAGTGACCCCGTGTCGCCGATCAGTCATGTAGTGTCAAAGCCACAACAACTGAAAGACTCGCCATCACAGCTCAACCAGTCACGTAGTGTGAATGAAACAAAGACCGGACCACTCAGACAGTCGTGTAGTGTAAACCAGGCGTTACTAACACTACTGAGGAGCAGTGAGGCTTGTGATGAATAAGGACTAACTATTAGAGATGCTCTGATACCACTTCGTCCACCTAATATACAATTACACTTCCACCCAATGAGCTCCTAACCCTCCCCAACCCTTCTAAGCTTGGCACTTAAAGCACAATTATTGCATATTTACTTAATTTAACTTTTTTCAAACCAAATAAAATGCAGCCTGTATAAAAAAAAATAATTCACTTCATATGGCATGTTTTCTTTTTTCCATAGAACACAAACTGTACACTAAAATTTGCAAGAAAGGCGTATCTAAGAAAGGCGCAAGTTCCCCGTTAATGGTGTGTTAGCTGAAGAAAGCCTGTATTTGACTGTGGACGTTTGCATACAAGTGTATACGTCAGTAAAACTGCTTTGATTTGAATAGAACTGCAGGCAGCACCTCGAGAGAGAATTCACTGTAAAATGCACTCCAGTCTCTTTCTTCAACTAATAATCAGCTAGCACCTCGTCTGAACAAGCACCTGGGTGTTAAAAGCTGAAGATCTCACAAACTCCTCAAAACAGGGCACTGGGATACAGACACACTGTGACTGCAATATATAGGATCACAAATTTCCAAAGTTAGGAAATTTACCATGGGAATTAACAGGTAATTATGGGAATTAATGGGAATAAAATGGGAACAATCAAAGCTAAAGGAAAGAAACTTATATTATAGTATGTAAAAAAATAAATTGAAGCATAATCTTGGCTAAAATAATTAGATATGATACCAAAACAGTTGAATAGTAAAGCTAATCCTCAATCCTAATCCCCAGGCACATGACACATTACACACTGAAGGGCTACTGAGACCACAACCCCTGCATGCACTGTTCATTCCTCCATCACATGTACAGCAGATGATTTCTAGAAACCTGAACCTCACCACTACTGAAAGCACACATTTGGACCAAAGACTACCTGAAGTCAGGTACTATCTGATGGGGTTCAGAGTTTTATTGAACCATTTAAGCAGTTATTAGATCAAGGTGTAATCTCACAGTTGACTAGTGTACCAAAGCTAGCAGGCCAGCAAGAGGTTAGCTTGAACTTGAATTAAGCATTTATAAAGTTCTGTTTGCAACTAACTGTGTGTCTTAGTTACTATTTGTATTGTTATGCCTGCATGTCTGCTGACAAAAAAAACAGTACATTGATAACAGAGTACGATATAGTTTATTTAAATTATACAAAATTTTCTATTAATTCCAATAAATTTCCATAAATACCCAAAGTTCCCAAGATAAAGTTCCCATGGAAACCGGTAATCACCGGTTATTTACTGGAAATGTATCAGAAATTTTCCACCCATTTGCAACCCTAGCAATATGAAAAATAAACAGCAACAAATAAACACATGAACTTGTATCTGGAGCCGTGATTGGTCGGGAGCGAGGATGATTGTGTTGTACCTCTGACTCAGGCTTTGCTGAAGCACCTGTTTCAGCCACAAGGGATTCGAGTGTGCTGTATTTGCGCAATACGATGTATTTTGCAAGCCCCCGATTCCTTTCGCCACCACTGTAAACAAATCTGCTTCTTTAAATTCCTCTGAATGACTAAACTCTGCAAAACCTTGAGTGGAATTTGTCTTTAAACCCCCTCCAAGCAGGACCTCCAGGCCCTCAGGACTCTGGGAACTGTGCTGCAAACTGCACCGTGGTGAAAATGTCATGGCAGCGAGGGGGTCGAAGCACTCGCGGCGACAGGAAGCTGAAAGTACGCAGGTTGAGCTGCACCGGTCTGGAACGTTCTCTTACCTGCAGTATCCTGTTCCGTTGGCAAAGGTGACACAGCTAGCATTGTTCACACACGGCTTCGCAGAGTCCAGACACTGAAGAGCTGAAACAGGCAGAGACACGTGATTAATATTACATTCACTCAACAGCAATTACACAGCAGAGTACGGCTGCGAGAAACCGGAGACTTCACCGCTCGTTCCAAACTATTTGATTGTGATTGATATCGCCGGAGCTTGGAGGACCGGACCCTCATTATTAAAAGCTAAAACGCAGGTGTTCCAGCCAAGCTCCCTTAATTACTGCTTGGCTCGAATTATGGTTCGGTATTAATGTCAGCGAACATCAGACAGAGCTGGGTACAATTTAAAATGCTTAGAAAAACAGTTACTATGGCTACAATATCCAAACACTGTTTCATTCAATACAACCATAAATCATATATGTATATATATATATATATATATATATATATATATATATATATATATATATATATATATATATATATTAGGGCTATGCGATAATATCTTAATTGCGGTGTTAACGATACGTGAGCTAACATTATCGAGTACACTACTGACCGGGGAAAACAACAACAATCAAAACGCCTCAACTACTTCAGGTGTTAGTACAGGCTGCTGTGAGTGTGCATTGAGAGTGCCCATACTGTGTGCTAGCATTGCCTAAAGTTAGCATATCTGCCTAAACAACACACCCAAAGCTGAAAATGAGTGACAGTGCACTGACAGTTTTCCTAAAGTTATATTTTACAGTCACCTTATTTACAGCATCACAATATCGCAATACCGCAAGATATCAAATCATAACCAGAATGGCCAGAATAAAACTTGTGAATGGGCGTAATCGGAGATCACTTAAACGTGGAGTGGTAAAAAATAGACAGTACAGTCGCGACTGTGTTTAACAGTGAAAGTAAGATCATTTCCACACGACCAGGACTCACAGTACTGGGACTAAACAGCTGTGTGGACACTCGTTAGTGAGACTAATCAGCTCCAGACTGGACAGAAAGAGAGCAAGAAAGACACACACACACACACACATATATTTATATATATTATATATATAGAGAGAGAGGGGGGGGGTGAATAGACCTATAGAGACAGAGAGTAAGAGAGAGAAAGTGAGTGACAGAGAACAAGAGACAGCGAGACAGAGTGGGAGCAAGAGAGACAGAGAAAGAGCAAGAGAGAGACATATTAAGAGAGAAAGTGAGAACAGAGAGGGGAAGAGAGACAGACAGAGGGAGAGCGAGAGAGAGAGAGAAATAGACCTATAGAGACAGAGAGTAAGAGAGAGAAAGTGAGTGACAGAGAAAAAGAGAGAGACAGCGAGACAGAGTGGGAGCAAGAGAGAGAAAGACATATTGAGAGAGATAGCGAGAACAGAGAGGGGAAGAGAGACAGACAGAGAGTGCGAGAGAGAGAGAAAGAGAGAGATAGAGAGATCACAGGTCACAGAGGCACAAAGACAAACACAAAGACAGCTTTAACTCTTCACTGAGACCACAAACCCCATATGACCCACCCGCCACCATGTCTGTCTACATGCGTAGCGTCTCACGAGCAAAACAACTGATCCAGATACAGCTCACATGAGTATTTCAACTGCTTCTCATTCTTGAACATCCACGTTATTTAAACAAACAGTATTTAAACATTTCAACACGCAAACAGTGCAGATAGCTACGCACACAAGAACCAAATTTAACATATATTTAACATTTAACATATACGTGCTCCTGACCGACTGATCTTCAGGGTTTTATATGTGGTTACCATTGCACACGTTACAGCGCTCATGTTTAGTAGCAGCAAAGTGCAACAAATGGCTTTTTTATCTACAATCACAATAACACGTGGGATGAAAACCTGCAGATAACAACACACAGCCAGAGAATCCTTACACCTACAATTCAGCGCAAGTGACACTAGCGTTAAAGCTTTGTTAGACCACCAGAGCTGCATAACTAGTTTGTTTCCGTCTCATGGGGCTATTTCTGCAGTGTAATGCGCTTTTATCCCTAATCACATGATTTCTCTGTGCTACGGTCAAGCGGTATAAAGGTATTAGGGCGGGACGCCCTGCTTCAGAACGCTTACAGTTATTTAAAAGAAACCAGGGCCTGAAATTCATCGTCCAAAATGAGGGAAAACCTTCCCTTCACATAGAGGTGAGGGACACTGGGTTATGGGCCAAGCTCAGAACTGACAGGTGCGGTTTGTGTTAGTAAATTTTAAAAAAGTAAAGTTTAGCTTTAATCCTGTTTTGAGTGCTGAATCCATGAATCCAACACTTTCCGTGTCCTTCATTCAATTCATTTATTTGTGTAGCGCTTTTTTCAATGATGTTGACACAAAGAAGCTTTACAGACAGTTACAACATATATAGCCCCCAGTGAGCAAGCCAGAGGAAAAACTCCCTCAGACTGGAGGAAGAAACCTTGGGAGGAACCAAGACTCACGAGTGGAGGCCCATCCTTCATCTGGTCACACGGTGTTTATAGTATATTAAGCCAAATATCAAAGAAAAGCTGAGAAAACATCTGTTTGAAGTCTGGATGGTAAAAGCTTTAGACACTGCACTGGTAGAGGCAGTCTCTGAAGTTTATTAAAGCAGCTGGCGTGAAGGTATTGCTTGTATTGAGCTGAGTGGCTGATTTGAATATTCATCTGTTTAGATAATGCATGGCTATATAACTTATTGTTGCTCTGCAGTGCAACCGCTGTATGCGTAAATGCCCAGCAAGAGCCAGCTGTACCCTGCAGCGTCGCTCACACCACGCAGACACAGCATGTGTGAATCAGACTTAGCAGCTTAACAACGTAGAGCACAATGTATTTAGGCTTCCAGTCACTCTAACATCAGTCACTACACTCTGATATTTTCTAAAAGGGCGTCCGTCTGTGCTGTGATGTGTGATACGTCTGGCCTGCTCTCGTTAGCTTAGCCAACACTACAGTCCCAATGCTCTCACAAGACTTTAGTTTATATCAACCAAACTTAGAATTTAACTTTTGGTCACTGGCGCAGTGAAACACCCACATATTCACACACCAGTGAACACACACACACACACACTAGGGGGCAGTAAAACATCAACATATACACACACTAGTGAACACACACACACACACACACACACTAGGGGGCAGTGAAACACCCATATATACACACACTAGTGAACACACACACACACACACACTAGGGGGCAGTGAAACAACCACATATACACACATAAGTGAACACAGACACTAGGGGGCAGTGAAACACCCACATATACACACACATAAGTGAACACAGACACTAGTGTTCACTAGTGTGTGTGTATATGTGGGTTTTTCACTGCACGGATGGGTTAAATGCGGTCAAATTCCACGGTGTGCAAAACATGAGTTCTTAATTCTAGTTATTATCATGCTAGCTAAGCTAACCTGCTGCTCTCTCCTGGTTAGCAGCATCGCTTTGCACTGAGCGCCTGTTGGGTAGACGTCTTAACAATTATCAAATGATTCTGAAATAACGCAGGACCAGATGAAGCACAAGCCACGTCAATGATTTTATGCCTCATTTTTAAAGAATGGCTGGTTATTGCAAGGTACTGCACTCGTTTAACCCTGTAGGCTTGTTTTCTTCCATTCTCTCCAGGTATCAGCACTGGCCCTTGTTTCTGGCCGTGTTTGAGCTCAAGGTCAGTTTGGACTTGAGCCTGTTTGTACTAGCCAGAGATACATACTCAGACTGAATACAAAGCACTTCCGTAAGTCGCTCTGGATGAGAGCGTCTACTATGTGCTGTGTATATATAAAGCTTTTCTGCACGTTTCAGACTTGCAAGCCTATTCCAAAAGTGTTTGTGTCCCTAAAAAGACACTACTCACACAAATAGTTCCTGTCTGTGAAGCACTTGTACGCCGTGTAGAAGCTGCAGCTGAAGGATACGAGAAGTACTATTTAAATCCAATGTATTTCTGCCACATTTATTATTATCGTCCGAGTCTGCTGGTTCTTTTTATGATTCGTGGCTTTTGTCTGACAAGGTCTAGCCCACACTTCCCCCTGAGACATTCAGGATGCCAGGTCATATGATTTCAAAGCACTGCTGACACTTGAGGACACAATACATCAACACAGGAAGTGCATTCAGCACTAATACTGACTTCCTGCACTTTGACCAATGTGCAGCAAATGCTCAAAATAATCGACTTGTGCTGGCGCTCAGAGACAAAGGCTCCATGCTGGGTAAAGGCTGGGCGCTGAGCCAAAGACCAACAATTGGGTCTCAGATATTGGGGCGAGCGTAATAATAGCAGATTCATACGAGCGTTTCTTTCTTTCTTTCCTTTATAGAAGACGCTGAGCTTTCAGGTTCAAATGTGACTCAAAGGGTTCAAAAGAGATAAAAGGGGGGGGGAAAAACAGAAGACAGAAGCGTCCTTTTTTCAAGACAACCTCGCTGAGCTACGACAAAGGGAAGGTTTCGGGACTGCCGCCGGGTTTTTGCCTGACAGACAGAAACAAAGACCAAAACAACACAATCACGACGACAGCGAAGAAGGATTCGGTTTTATCGTCACGTCTCGTTTCGGATGCTCTTTCGAGCACGATCGATGCGCTTACAGTAAATGCGCTGGCAGCAAAGCACCTGAACACCTAGCAGAGCAAAGCGGCTACACAGGAACAGGCGCAACGTCTTGTCAAACACGCTCTGCGCAACAAACCGGTGCGAAATAAAGGCTGGGCGTAAGCGACGTTGGCGGCGGCTCATTTCTGGCAGCGGTTCTGGTGGGAAAAGTTTGTAAGAACCGGTTAAGCCGTGTGAGAAATGCAGCACACGCTGAGATTCAAGGGCGGAACACAGAGAATGAGAGCGCTTGAGATGGAAGAGGAGGTAATAAGGCACAAGAGCAAGAGTCAAGAGCCCTCGAGAGGCAAAGGAGAGAAGAATGGAGAGGCGGAGGAGAATAAGAGAGAGAGAGAGAGAGAGAGGCACACAGCAGATAAATCAGAAATTATTACAAGGAAAAGAAAGAGTGAAAGAGAGAGAGAGAGAGAGAGAGAGAGAGAGAGAGAGAGAGAGAGAGAGAGAGAGAGCGCACATCCTGGGGCTTGACTGGTTTGATGAGCTGTCCGCACACAGTGTCTCTCTGCCAAAGGAGATGATGTCACAGGATTTGGGACAGGCCGCCACTAATTACTCCATTTCCATTTCAATCCAACGTTTGGTTTTTCCCTCAGCCTCGAAGAACAAAAGTCATACAGGCCCTTCTAACCAAAGCCGCTCAACCCTGAACGCAGAACTGCCCTACTAGCTCCCTGCTCCAAACCCATTCATGGAAAACTAACAAAATTAGAGCCAGTCATGCTCCTGAAAATCCTCTGCCCGGCTGAATTTAGTTTTAGCCCTGTTCCTGGAGATGAACCACCTTACAGCTCCAAACCCGCTCCTGGAAATCTACTGGCCTATTGTGTGGATCTCCAAACTTGCTACTGGATATCTGCTTTCCTACAGATGTTAGACCCTACCACTGGATATTTATGGCCCATGGCGCTTACTCCAACCCTATTCCTAAATATCTGCTGCCGTATAGAGCTCATTTTAACCCTATTCCTAAATATCTGCTGCCATATGGAGCTTACTCCAGCCCTATTCCTAAATATCCACTACCGTTTGAAACTTACTCCAACCCTATTCCTAACTATTCACTGCCCTATGTAACTTATTCCAATCCTATTCTTGGAAATCTACAAAGTTTAGATCCAATCCCATTCTTGGAAACCTAGAAAAATTATATCCAGCCTTGTAATTGAAAATCCACAACCCTGTGAAGCTTAGTCTTAGTTTTGGCCCTGTTCCTCTCACCTTATACATTCTAGCTCTAACCCCATTCCTGGAGATCTACTGCCCTATGGATGTAAGGCTCCAAACTTGCTACTGGACATCTACTGTCTGGTGGAGTTTAGCTTCAACCCTCCTCCTGGACATTGCAAGCCCTGCTACTGGACTACTTCACCATGGACCTTGAGATTTATGGTACCACAGCTTAATCCGATTCCAATTCTGAGTATCACAGAAAAACCTGCTATTGAATACCTACTGCCCTACATACATTAGATTACAGGACATAACCTGCCATACAGCGTTTCAGCCCTCTGGAGATCTACCGTTCCACAGAGTTTAGCTGGAAACTTGCTATTAGAGATTTACTACCATATGAAGTTTAGCTCCAACCCTATTTCTGGAAATCTACCATCATACAAAGTTTATACTGAACCATGTTCAGTATAGTTTCTAAAGTTTCTTAAACAAAATATTTATGCTGAAAACATGTTTCTTCTAAGATGCTATAAACATCTCTTTAATATAAACTGAGTATACTGAGTCCTGTGGAGAACTGTCTTGGTAAAGCAGCAATAGTATCAGAAATGGCCTTGATATAATGGCAAGCTTGTACTGCTTGCCTACTCATGGTTTTCACCAACGCTAATGTGATTAGCTACAATGACTTATTTGAATTTAAACAATAGGCTGCCATCACTTCCATAAAGAGCTGAGTGTGTTAGCAGACCCATAACAAAACCGACAACAACAATCCACTGGTGCTGCTGAACTGCAGTCTTTTTCAGGGGATGTATATATGATCCTGGCTTATACTAGTTTTGTTTACACATGAGTGAGAGGTAAACGTCACATGAGCTCGAGCAGAAGCCAAGATGATGAGCCTTTTGCCTCAGAGCCTTCTTATTCATGAGGCGCCAGCACTAACTTAAATTGCAGCATGGAGAGGACATATGGGTAATCCAGTATTTTGGGTGGGGGTGTGTGGGCAGGTGGGCGGGCGGTGTCAGTAAAGCCATCAGGAGGGCTAATTAACACTGAGGTGACAAAAACAAACACAAGACCCTCCCTTCTAAGCCTAACGCCTAGAGTTACTGTTGTTTTTCTGTGCATTGCATACATTCCATTTAGGGGCGGTAACACGATATCACAACACTTTACGACATTTCCATGATACACGATACGCATCACATTGCTCACTTTGTCTGCGATGTAGTAAGTCGGAACAGGCTAAACAGAACATGTAGTTCCACATACTATAAACACACAAATACTGTGATTAAAGGCTTAAGTACGCTCACTGTGAGCCAGTTTACATCTGGTCTCGAGAATCAGGTAAATATCTGGATGAGCCCAAATTAGAAAATAAGGCGAGTGTAACCGAGAAGAAGAGAATTTAAAACAGATACAGATCTGATCTCGGATATTCAGATGCATCGTTATAGCAGCGTAAACACACTCGGTCACTCCAAGAAACATTCCATAATTTAAACTCTTCCAGGTACAAGCAAAACTCCTCCCAGTACAAGCAAAACTCCTCCCAGTACAAGCAAAACTCCTACCAGTCCAAAATAACTCTCCGTGTACAACAAAACCTCTTTCCAGTACAACTAAAATCCCTCCTAGTACAGCCACAACCCCTCCAAGTATAACCAAAATGCCTTCCAGTGCAACCAATACTCCTCACAGTGCAACCTCAACCCCTCCTAGTACAACCTAAAGTTCTCCCTGCACAAACAAAACTTCTTTCACTACAACTCCTCCCAGTATAACCAAAACTCCTCACAGTACAACCAAAATTCTTCTTAGTACAGCCACAACCCCTCCCAGTACAACCAAAATTCCTTACAGTGCAACCAATACCCCTCACAGTGCAACCAATACCCCTCACAGTGCAACCAATACTCCTTGCACAACCACAACCCCTCCCAGTACAACCAGAATCTCTCCCTGCACACCAAAAACTTCTTCTAGTACAACTACAACTCCTACCAGTATAACCAAAACTCCTTCCATTACAACCTAACCCCCCCCTAGTACAGCCACAACCCCTTTCAGTACAACTACAACTCCTCCCAGTACAACCAAAACTCATCCCAGCACAACTACAACTCCTCCCAGTACAACCACATGTCCTCCTATTTACATAATTATACATCCCACTACAATTCCAACTACATCTCAGAAGACCACCTTTATCACAGATTCCAGAGCAGCTATTTTCCCAGAAGCTATAACAAGAAGGAAGAAGGAGAGAGTGAGGTAAGGAGAGAAAGTGTTGCATACTGGAAAGGGGGAGATAGAGAGAAGCAGGGGAGAAGAAAGGGAGGATGGAGTGATTGAGGGTGTTATGGTTTTGTGGAGGATGAAGTGCTGATTCCTGCTGACGTGAGTGTGAAGGAGTGGAGCTCTAATCTAAAACAGAGACTTTGGGGAGCAGTGAACCAACACGCACTCCGGATATATCTCCATTTGAGATGTCACTTGAACCTACGGCTCATCTGTCTGTGGGCTGATACAATCAACCAACATTACAATGTACAATTGACAAGTATGCATTAGTCATAAGACTAAAAATAGTACATTAAAACTTTCAGTAAGTAAGAACGTTACATATACCAACAACAGTGCAAAGCTCATTAATACCACACAGGAAGCATCAAAGGAATCCAATTCCACAACTTCAACCTGATGTTTAGTCACCAACTGTTTTTTTGTAGATCACCCACAAAAACCTCTGCTAGGAGGCGAATAGGCGATCACTCAGCGCTCGCCCAGTCCTGTAGTGTGAACAGCTCAAAGACACTGGCTGAGCCGTCACCGAGTGCTTGCCGACTAATTGCAGACACCCGGCAAACGTCTAGCACGTTTAATATCTAGACCAGTCGGCGTGAGTCAACAGCAGCGTCTAGCCACAGCCAATGGGATCGCGTAGAGAGAGCTCATGTTCTCGTGTTTTTGGACAGCAGCCAGATGAGTGGGCGGTCCCCGGGGTGAAAGTCATGTAATTGGTGACACTGTGTCATCGATCAGTCATGTAGTGTGAAAGCCACGACAACCGAAAGACTCACCATCACAGCTCAACCAGTCACGTAGTGTGAACGGAACAAAGACCGGACCACTCAGACAGTCGTGTAGTGTGAAGCAGGCGTTACTTGTATAGAGTTGAAGGAACAATGTTGGAGATGATAAAGAATTGAAGGGATGAAGGAACAGTGTTGGTGATGATAAAGGAATGAAGGGATGAAGGAACAGTGGTGGTGATGATAAAGGAGTAAAGGGGTGAGGGAACAGTGTTGGTAATGATAAAGGAAAGAAGGGATGAAGGAACAGTGTTGGTAATGATAAAGGAAAGAAGGGATGAAGGAACAGTGTTGGTGATAAAGGAATGAAGGGATGAAGGAACAGTGTTGGTGATAAAGGAATGAAGGGATGAAGGAACAGTGTTGGTGATGATAAAGGAATGAAGGGATGAAGGAACAGTGTTGGTGATGATAAAGAATTGAAGGGATGAAGGAACAGTGGTGGTGATGATAAAGGAAAGAAGGGATGAAGGAACAATGTTTATGAAGATAATGAAATGAAGGGATGAAGGAACAGTGTTGGTGATAAAGGAATGAAGGGATGAAGGAACAGTGTTGGTGATAAAGGAATGAAGGGATGAAGGAACAGTGTTGGTGATGATAAAGGAACAAAGGGATGAAGGAACAGTGTTGGTGATGATAAAGGAATGAAGGAACAGTGTTTATGAAGATAATGAAATGAAGGGATGAAGGAACAGTGTTGGTGATGATAAAGGAATGAAGGGATGAAGGAACAGTGTTTATGAAGATAATGGAATGAAGGGATGAAGGAACAGTGTTGGTGATGATAAAGGAATGAAGGGATGAAGGAACAGTGTTTATGAAGACAATGAAATGAAGGGATGAAGGAACAGTGTTGGTGATAATAAAGGAATGAAGCCACATTGCTACTGGATATGTAAGAAGTAAGAACCTCAATGCTTTCACTACGTTTTTCAGAATTTCTCTGGGTATTTATTTACTCGTCCGTGTCTGTCTTTCTCATTTCTCTCTATCAACCCCCCCTGCGTGGGAACTTTGGGCACTGAGATGTAGCAGTGAGGCAACCATATGTGAAATGGTGTACACAGGCATGCGTCCCTTAACGTCCTTTACAAATCAGTTAGGGAACATCCGGAAAACTCATCTACCTCCTAACGGTTCGTGTGGGCCTGTGAGCTAGCTGCCGTGAGATGCTGGGGAGCTTCTTAATGTGACTTTTAGATTTATACGTACTCGTACAGCTTTAAACTGATTCCTTTGAAATTATTTACATTATATGGACACTTGGTTGTTTCTGATTGACCACCTACAGCCAGGTATGTAGATAAAACTTTCCCACATAAAATTTAGGCTGTAATTAAATCTGCAGCTCGCTCAGTCTGAAAACTTTGACAAAGCTTATTTGTCACATATAAAGTTATACAAACAGCAGTGAAATGCTTTGACAACTCACATGAAACTAAAGATAACACAGGATAACTGAAACATAAATATAATATATAATATAAATAAATACATATAGATAGATAAAATAATTAAGGAATAACAATATAATAACGTAACTATAAGGGATAATAAGGTAAAATAATGTCTACAATATTAAAAAAAACTATAAAATAAAATGAATTATAAATGTATAAATACATAAATGAATAAATGTTTATTTCTTCCTGTTTACTATTTTAAATATATATATTTTTATTATAACCATTATTATTATTATGATTATTATTATTATTTAAAACATTTGACCTTCAGCTTTAAGGTTTAACCTCTAAACCTCCGTTGGCCGTCACACACCGCAGCTGTGCGTTTTCCCATCTGATTTTGGAAACTACGGGAACAGTTTGTCTTGTGCTAAGTTTCAGAGTCTGATTTTAAAAGGTGGGGTTTGTAAAGAGTGCTGTTTTAAATTAGGCCGCTCTGCTGATGAGAGGGGTCTAACATTGGAGTGTGAATTCCCCCGATTACACACACACACACGCTCCCACCGAGCAGCTGGTATCCAGCTGCAAGTCTCGCCGTCAGCCTGAAACCGCCGCCTCATCCTCGACGCCAAACGCAATATCCACAATGCCCAGGGGAGGCGACTGTTCACCCAGATCACTCTCTCTCTAGCTCGCTCTCTCGCTCCCTCTTTCTCTCTCTGTCGCTCTCTCTCTGACTACAGGGAAGATAATGGATTAATGGATGGATGGATTGCTTCTGATTGGTCACCTACAGTCAGTTCTAATATTACCTTTTTATCTCTTAAATATGTTTATCTTATTTTAATGTCATCTCGTTCTCATTTTGATATTTCTTAATTTCAGACATTGTATCTTTATACTATATATTATGCTATTGTTTCACGTGCATGTAAGCAGGCATATGTCAGGGACACACTGATATGAGAGCTGTGTTGACGCAGACACACCAGAAACACACCAACCCAGGTTGTTCTTATTTCTACTACTTTAATAGCAATAATATTAGTGAATACTAATATTCATACTAATAATCTAAAAAAATATATAGAATTAGAGGTATGGAATTATTCCTGGAGCGGAATAAAACATCTGGTTGTGTTTAAAGAATGTTTAGAGGGTCTTTTAGAAATTAGGTCATTTGCTCTGATGCAGGTTTACATACTTTGAAAATTCTGGCCAGCAGCTTCATGAGGAGCCACATGAGCTGCTTCTCTAACAGGACTGAAGAAGATAGTGTAGATGCTGAGATCTTGTTCTGATAAACAGGTTTGGTGGTTTTATAGCTCTTATAAAAATATACATTCTCATTTTTACATTTAAATACAGTCAAATGTTTGTTTTAGTAATATTTGTGTACATGGGCTCCAACTTTGCTATTTACACTCGTCTCTCAACACATTCAGATCTAAACTCCTTTATAATTATACACATATACTGTACATTTAGTGAGGTGTCTCCAAACTTTTGACTGGTAGCCTATGGTTGCCTGAACACTCCACTATTGCAGAGTAGAAGAAACGTGTCACCAAATATCCAAACCTCTGCTGATACCCACATCGTTTCACATCCATAATCATTTCATATAGAACCGAATTAGTGCGAGGTGAAGGAATTACAACACCAGCGCGTACTTCTATCTTTTGTATTTTCTGACTGAATGTCACTCTCTTACTTTGTCTCTCTGTCAGCCCCACCCTTCCGACGTTCATTCAGCTTAAATCGAGTCGATTCGAAACTTGATTTCAGGACTTCTGAGCTAGAACCTGTTTCTGTAGGGTCTTAGTGAACAAAACAGATCCTAGATCAGCACATGAGAAGCTTCATGAACACGGTTTTAGAAACCGTGAGCTGTAAAACACCAACATTATTAATATTTAATGCCTCTTAGTCTTTGTTTTACTCTGTCTGAGCGTGTGTGGCCGGTTGGCTACTTTAGCGCCGAGAGAAGTTAGAGAAAAATCTCAGTAATTACTGGAGCCCAGCGGAGCTGAGCGGAGGGGGGTGGATGGGCAAGGCTTGGCTTCAGTCCATGCCGGACAGGAGAAGGGAAGTTATTCGCGCTCAGCCAGGAAGTAACCCCATTTCCTGAAATCGCTGTACTGCAGCAAGCGCCTCTGTAAACTCTTAAGCAAGCAAGCAACCCCCCCTCCCGCGGCCCACCATCCAATCCCTCCTCGCCCTCTTTAACGAGACATAGTCCTTAATTACACACAGAACTGCACAACATGTTTACAGTCAAAAAAAAAAGAATGAACAAACCAGGCTAGAAAATAGGGCTGGCTAATGACAGGTCAGGTCTAATTAGGGTGGAGTCTTTGCTAATTTGCTGAAATCTCAAGCTTAACGGCATTCCAGAGGCTTTTTTACTGACATGACTCAAATAGCCACACGACTCTTTTCAGACAGACCACTTTCACTTGCCTCGACTGGCGAGCGCCACTTCCGCCTTCAGCGTCAAAGAGAGACATGAATAGAGCGAAAAAAGGACTCCAAAGGCCTGACGTGCACATCGCAGGTGTATTTGCACTTTCATCAGATCATTCAATGGCTGCGTTAAGCTGTCTGAGAACCTCAACTCCATCCCAGTACACCGCACAAAGTCAACACCAACCAAGGGCCAATGTGCTCCACCAAACCAAACACCAAGCAGTCAAGGCCCCATGGGCCTCATTCACCAACATCTTGCCAAGCTTTCTAAATGTGCTCTTGAGAAAGGTCCTAAGAAATAGAGTGCCAGTTTCATGACGTGTTCCAAAACCGCACAATCGGTTGTGCTCGAATCCTAAATAGAAACACTGGTAAATGTCAGTCTCTGTAAAGAAAAACTGCATCAGCACCAGATTGAGGCCCAATTTTTCTCTACCAACCAAGATTCTTAGCCAAACAAACATTAAGGCTGCCCACTAAGCAATGTTGAACGCTCTTCACCAAACAAACACAAAAGTTCTTCAAAAAGAAATCACACTGTCCACTTTCTTTACTAAACGTCAATGGGGTCTATTCATCAATATCTGGCCAAGTTTTCTTAAATGAATTCCTGAGACAGGTCCCAAAAAAAAGGATGTCAGATTCATGACATGCTCCCAAAACCACATAATCGTTGGCATGACTGTGCTCAAATTTCAAATAAAAACACTGGTGAATGTCGGAATCTCAGAGAAAACTGCTCAAGTGGGTTTTAAAAAGACATTACTTTCTTTTTGAGACCAATGTTCTTTGCCAACCAAGATTTCTAGCCAAACGTCAAGGTTGCCCACCAAACAAACCTGAACACTCTTTGCTGAACAAATGCCAAAGTTCTGTAAGAAGAAAACACGTTATTCACCCAGCACGCATCCACTTTCTTCACCAAACGTCAACGGGACTCATTCTACAATCCTTTTTAAGAAGAAATGTCTTCTTATTATCTACTTAAGCAGTTTCCGCAGAGATTTCAACACTTACCAATGTTTTCTTACTGCACAAAATAAAAAAGGTGCAAACAACAGTGACAACACTGTGTACATGTCATGAATCTGACTTCTTCTTAGGACCATTCTTAAGAACAAATTTTAGAAAAACTAAAGGTTCAAAGTTCTCCTCCAACCAAATATCCAACAAACAAACAGTAAGGTGGGGGGTGTTTGCTAGTTGGAGATCACACCCACAACATTCAGGGTTCCTGTAGAGTGCTGGGCCTTTAGAAACTGGGACTTTATGAAATGGGAGTATACACCAACATTCTCCACCAACAAAACATCAGCCTTTTCCACCAAACCAATATTCTGTACCAATTAAGTGCAGACATGCTCCACCAACCGGCATAATTCTTGAACAAACAGACCCAACAAGGCAAATTAACCAGTGTATGGGGTGGGGGGGCATATTAGCCACTCCCTACAATCACACCCACAACGCTCAGGGTTCCTGCAGAGTGCTGGGTCTTTATGAAATGGGACTTTAAGAACAGGCATCACAGAGGATCGCACCACATGTGGTACAGCCCAGTAATCTCCACACTCACAGGGTTTAAGCCTGGCCTGAGACGGTCACTCTGTTAATGAAGATCCTTCACCAGAAACCGTCCCCACGAGGCCGTTTCCACAGCAGCTGGGGGATTACCGCACTGCTCTGCAGCAGGAATGCAGGACATTTTAATTCCCTGTTAATTTGCTAACCTGCTCAGCAGGGCAGACACAAGGCTCCTAATCCTCAGCTTTAACAAGCCCCAACAGCTCACGCTCTCTCGCCCTCTCTCTCTCTCTCTCTCTCTCTCTCTCTCTCTCTCTCTCTCTCTCTCTCTCTCTCTCTCTCTCTCTCCAATCTCACAGCTTCCACTGGGCCAATGCACGCCTTAACCCGACACCACTCCAGGCATTGTTCTGCGGCCGGAGGGCTTTTAGCCTCGATTTCCAGATGACACTGCCGCCTTGAGAAACCGAAGCATGCCAATGGAAGTCCTCCCATTTGGGGAAGTACAGCATGTTTCAACACCATTTTCTCTCAAACATCAAATAACCACAAGGCACAACCTTTCACCATTTGGCTCCTTTCGCTAGAACAGTGCTGAATCCAGATGTCATGGCTGAGCTCATGATGGATGGGACATGAGAGAAAGTAAACTGCAGTTTCTCACTTGTCTAAATTTACACTCAGAGCTGATGTAACCCATATATGGGGATGTGAACTAGGCCTATTATAAAATTTTAGCTAACAATTAACTCTTATTTAAACAATTACAATTAATAATCAATGTTCATTACATGTAACTATTAAAGTACAAAAGCCAGAAGTTGCCAAATTAGTTGATTTTGCTTGTTGGCTGTGTTTAATTAATAGCTAATACTGGTTGTACGGTCAGTTAGAGGAGATCTCCTCAGGCCAGTCGGGACCGTCTTCATTTCTAACGTGTATTATGATTCAGTGGCTTCAGCAACTGAAAGACCAACACATCACACATACCGTTCAGTATATTTCAGTATATTTACTGTTTAAATGCTGAACTGAATTAATTATTAATAATAAAAAATTAGTTTGTTATTTTAATTATATTTAATTACTTTAAAAAGGCCTAGATTAAAAAAACAAAAGATTTTGAAAAAAGTGCATCTTAAAGTGTTTATTTACAGAAACAGTAAATAAACCTTTTTAGAGCACGGCATCTGAGTAAGCTTTTCTCTGACTTGCTTTATTCTCCGACTCCCGAATATGCACAGATTTGATTGGTTGAGGGGCCTTCAGTGATCTTACACCGCACGTGATTGGTCCATGAGTTTACTGCGCCACAAAACCCGTATACAGTAAACACAAGAAAAGTTTTTCTGCTTAAAATAAACACTGTCAGAATTAAATCCGCCACAGTAGTTTATGAGTTTGGGTCCATATTGGCAACGTCTGGGTTCAGTCACGGGCCACAGTCAACCTATTCGTGACCTCTGCACTCTGCTATCGTAGCTACACAGTTAACACACCAATATTACTACTAATTACAACACATGTACAAAGCTACTATAGTCTTAAGTAACTGCGATCATCCCAATTAAAGTGTGATCATCCCAAATTACGATTAGACGATTATGTAATTGGGACCCTAATAAGAACTTCCACAAATAAAGACCACATAAAATATCTCCAGGACACAAGAACAAAGAAAGATTTTAATTATATAGGCAAGCTAGTGGTCAACAATACGCATCCCTGACTCTAATAGAATCAAACTCAACAGTCCAACCTCTACTCTAAACCTTAAGATAGACAGATGAGCCAGATAGATGTGTTATAGACTGTCAGCAACTGCTTCAGTCAGAGACTGCCTCTACCAGTGCAGTTTCTAAAGATTTACTCTCAAGAATTCAAACAGAATACCAATTTTCTTTGGTATTTATCTTATTTATATAATAGATTGTAAATATTGTGTGACCACAAGGGGAGGATGGGTCTCCCCTTGTGAGTCTTGGTTCTTCCCAAGGTTTCTTCCTCCAGTCTGAGGGAGTTTTTCTCGCCACTCCTGTAAAGCTGGCTTTGTGACGACACTGTTGTAAAACGCAATATACAAATACACATTACATTATAGTGCTTAATAGGAGCCCTGATATAATGTGATAGCCGCAGGTTAACAGGAAACCAGGCCGTTCAAAGGAAAACAAGTATCTTCAGAATGGTAACTTTACAGTAGAGGACAAATACAGTTTTTACTTTGCAAGCAAGTCAATAGAAGTTATTTCCGAGCACTTCTTTTAATCAAACATGCAGCTGTAAAAACATCATCCCTACAAACATTACCAGCCAGAATACCTTCATATCACTCTGGACTTTGATAGACAGGCAGACTGACAGGAAGTGATGAATCAGCTTATTAACAAGGCTTTGTGAGGTGTAATGTGTGCCGGAGGAGGACAAAATTAGTCTAGCACTGGAACACTGATTCAAATAACTAAAACAAGACAGAGGGAGCCACGGCAATGTAATTTCACGTGGTTGCTAAAGTGCTTCGGCCCATCGTTACAATATCCCAGGAGGCTGCTAGGGCAGTGTACTGGCCAGAACCCGGCGACATGATATGCATGCAGGATACAAGGGTTACGATTCTGTATATTGCAATATATTGTGATTTATTGTGGTACGCTGTAATAACACGACAGGTGATATTTCTTGATTTTTTTACAATCATAAAATGAATCATTATCTGCCACAAATCTTTGACTGTAAACTATTGATTAAAATCATAACTTTGTCTTTAAAAATGTATATAGTATCACAAAACATAATATCACGATATTTACTATATTTGATATTTCACTCCTAGTGGCTGCCAAGAAGTTGACTGACTACTGGAATGGCATCTCAGGTGGTTGGTAAAGTATTTCCGGGCCATTGCTATCCCATATCCCAAGTGATAGATAACTGCACTTGTATCCCAGGTGGTTGCTAATATGCATGCATATTGTACATAGATGCAGATACATTACGCCTATAATTTTTGAACAGTAAAAGGAAGACTGTGGCGTCTGTCTGGATGGAGCTGCTTCTGTTTGTGTGTTCTGCTTTATGATGTCTGAAGCAACACTTCCACAGGACAGCCATAAGCCACCCACTAATGCCGTTACACCACGATGAAAACCAAATGCAAAAACAAGTCGGGCAACTCAAAAGCCCACTTGTTAAAGTCCACAGGTCACAACCACAAGAACAGTACAGTAGACACTACAATGCATTGATCAAGTGACAACTGATAACCTATATATATACTGTAGGTATATATATATTGAATGCAAAGAAATCTTAAACTTATAAACTATACATCAGTTTAATTCTGTAATTATAAGCCTCTAAAAGGAGAAGCCCGCCATTGTTTCTGCGTAATTCAGTTGCTGGGAGGTAAACAAATTCAGAGTGGTCTGATGTGAAACTGTGCACTGAAAAGAAAGTTAACCACCTCAGATTTCATTACAGTGGTGTTGTTAGTCATGATATCTATTAGGGTTTTGTATTGGCAAGAACCTGGCGTTATTTGCAATCTCTCTTTAAATCTCTAATGTCTACTATAGCCATTTCTTACTATCCAAAATAACCAGTGGACCTACACCAGTGTTTATATACAATACTGCTGCCAGTAAAATCTAAAATAAAAGATATTTATATATTATATTACAATACTCTGTATGTATCTCTCGGTCATAAAAGGCTGTTTCAGGCCAGATTCTTCTCAAAACTAGTCTCGGGCATCACACAGTGTATTCAAACTTTCTGTAAGGGAGCTTTTAGAGGCCTGTTGGACGTCTGATTCCCATCACCGCCACTGTGAACAATTCTGATTCAGTAATAACGGAGCATTTCACACCAAATTATGATCCATTTAACGTATACGCAGATATTTTTATAATTCTGTGGAATTGCCCTTCAAAACTGCTTACGGCCACAAAACTGGCCCCGGTTTGCAGCATCGGAATACTTTTCAGTCAGAAGAGCACAAGCGACGCTCCAGTGGCCAAACCCGAAGCCACAGTCGCCAGTGGGTGGAAGCACGGGTCAGAAATGCTGGCGCGTAGGACGTCCCACAAGTAGCCCCTTGTGTCTGGTGTGGTGGGAGTCTGCTGGGGAGAAGTCACATTTCACACCAGAGGGAGCGGCGCTCCGCCGGGGAGGACAATGAGCCGAGTTTTCCCTGCACACGCAGCCGTCCGACCAGAGTAAATACATGCAACCGGTAATGACCCGCGCGGAGAGGTCAGCCGAGCGTGGTCGTGTGCCGCGGAGGAGGGAGAAAGAGATAAAGAGACGGAGAAAAGGTGCACTGAGTTTTAAACACCTCTGGGAGCGATACTCAATACGGCACAGAAAGAAGCAACATTGTTTGAGCGGCACAATGGCCAGGGTGCAGCTCGAGCAGCCTGCGTGTGTGTGTGCACGCGTAATGTGTGTGTGTGTGTGAGTGTGTGTGTGCAGGAGAGGAATGCGAAACACCAACAGCAGCATTCCAGCCGCTTCTTGCCGAGCCTCCAGTCACTGCCTCGTTTTTCTTTTGTGAAAACTCTTCTGTGCTGCAGTCACCAGGTCTGCCTAACGCATGTCGGGCGCAAGTCACATGCAACAAACGAAGACTGCCAAAAACGGAGAAAACACTACACCTGACTCGACTGTGACATGCTTGCAATGTTAAAAACACAGCTCAATAATGTGTTACCGTTAAAGGGCCCCTTTACTACATGTTCCCGTGTAGGCTGCATGATTACATTTGGCATTAAAGTTATTTAAACAAAAAAAAAAAAGAAAGGAAAAGTTTGGGGGGGTTCATGATATTGGCCCTTTAAAAATCAGACAGCTCCACAATGTGTTGAAGTTAAAGGCCCATTTCCTATTACATTACATACTTTAGTGACATCACAATTCAAAATAGCCTGTTCCTTTCCACAGACTGCACAGAACTGGGGAGTGAACAGTACCTCAACAACGTTTACATATGACATCAGAAATGCAAAGAAAGTTAACACAACCTTTAAAGGGCATATCCTGCATTGTTCCTGTATTTTTTTCCACTGAGAATCACTAATGACCTCATGACCTCACTAAAAATCCCTTACAGTTAAACAGGCTGCTTTGGCTACTAAGCCAGTGTTAACGAAATCTGTAGTGATTGGCAGCCGCCTCATTCATCCGCCTCATTCAAAAAGATCAGTTCAGATAGAATCTGGGCGGGTCTAAACTGCTGCAAGCTAAGCAGGGCATGTTTTTGTGATGTCACAAATCCATTAAATATGAAGGCAGTCTGTGTATCTTAGTTTCTGTCATGACATTAAATTTGGGCTACATAGTACCAAGAATGAAATTGTCATATGGGCCCTTTAAAATCACACTGGTCAATGGGCCCACTGGTTAAAGGGCCCGTAACCTCCATTTTCCTATGAGATCCACGTATTACCTCCTATTTGTAGCTGTGTTTTGTGATTAGGTTTTGTTACATCACAAAAAAAACATTTACTTACAGCTCAGACTCAGAATAAATAGGATAAATTAAACATTTACCAATGTTAACACGTACTGTTTCAAATAAAAGAAGAAAAAGCTTATTAATCCACTACACTGGCCCTTTAAAAACCGGACTGCACGACTGCAACCAAAGTAATTTACCATTGACGGACTACATGAACAACTTCGTTCGCCAAGACATCCAAACACTCAACTGGAAGATGCTCACAACAACCCTGTGACCGGCTCATTTGCATACTGCATGTAGTGCAAGAGCCAACATCACAATGACGCTTAACAACAAACAATACGTTACAGGCCTCCTCGAAGATCTGGGTTAAACGAGCCACATCAGTGTCACAATTCTCAGTTCTAAGTCGCCGCTCGTGTTCAGAAACCAGCTGAGCGGAGATGAAGAACACAATTAAAGCAGCAGGGAAGTGGAAACTCTGCAGAGGCCAAACAAACAAGAAAGAGCACGGCTTGTCTGAGAAAACCCATTTTCTAGCATTTAGGGTTCATCAGGGTAAAAATGCTCCACTACATGTGTTTACTATGACAGAAAGTCGAGGAACATTTGCATAGTGCATCACTAACACAGGAAAAAAATAACTTTTTTGTTGCTGAGCAGGAAGCCTAAGCAGAATTAAAATCTGATTCTCGTTTTCACTACTGAGATTGAGGGAAAGAAAAAAAGGGCTTTTCGTTCTTGCTCACTTCAAACGTTGTCTAACTTTTTCCCCCACACACAACGTCAGCATTTAATCTGTTTTGGGACATTTAACCACTGGAACACCTTTCACTACATCATAAAATTATATTTTTCTTTCAAAGAACAACATTTTTAGGATCTTCAAATAGGAGAAATCCTGGAGAAGAACTAGACTAAGGCGCTGGAGTAGAAACAATATAGTCTAGTCAGGGGTTGTAGGACCACTGAGAACATTCTAGGAGCAAACCCGGAAACAGTGACCAGAAATGCACCATCTTTAAGGTAGGATCACCACCTGGTTGGTGGTTACCTTTCTTTAGAAACATTAAAGGGTCCATATGCTAGCATTTCATGTTTTACTCTAAGGTTCTTTCATGATATATAATACACATGGATTTATGTACCAAAAACTGTCAAAGTTCATGTTTATATAACTAGGTTTCAATTTCTGTTATTGTGCCTTTAAGACTGGTATATGCCAATGAGGCCTATTCTGATTGGCTTCTCTTGTTCAAAGAAGCAGCACCGGCTAAAGAAAACCTTAACGCTTCGGTGTAGATGGATAGGGCCAAACTGCTGTGGGCCAAAGGGGCAGATATTTAATCAAATGCCAACATCTGGGCTGGTTATATTACGTGTTTTAGTTGTTTTTCACTGTGCATCAGTATTTAAACTTTTAAAAAGGCACTGACTTTTAAAACAGTACCAAAACAAGTTCTTAGGCTCCGTTCTTAAAGCTGTCCTTAAGAAAGGGCACAAGAAAAATTCTCCACCAGATTAGGGTTGTCACGATACCAGAATTTTTATTTCGATACTGATACCAAGTGTAGTATCGCGATTCTCGATTCTCCAAAACGATACTTGGCAGAACAAAAACCCCACAGAAATATAAAGTCCTTCCTTTGTCTGACGTAACGAACGATTGAGCAGGCCAGATGGAAACACAGTTCACACAGCAAGACGAGTAATTAGCTTATCCCCGACGCATTAACAGTTGGATTAGTAATCAATAGTAAAGTTTAGTAAAGCTACCCAGTGTTTCCTTTCACTTAGCTACCCTGTCTACTCCTCAGCTCTGTGTAGAGGTCGGGGTGCTTGTTGGTCAAATGCTTAGCTAGTTATTAGGCTATATACTAGGGCTGTGTATTGGCAAGAACCTGGCGATACAATATGTATCGTGATACAGCAGTCACGATTCAATATATCGTGATATTCTGCGATAATGCAAGCAAAGTGACATATTACGATTTTTCAAATTATACTATTAAAACACACCACTGTATGAACAGGTTTAACAATGCTTACAATAGCACTGCGTCCTTGTGCTGCTTGTTAATGTTGGAGTGGAGCTGAAAATGGATTACAACACTGCCATCTATTGTTCAGAGGTTTAAACACAACACACAATGATTCACTGTCTGCCAGGAATCTGTGTATCGATACTGTGTTTTTGAGAATCGATACAGTATCACCAAACATAATATCCCAATATTCTATATTTTGATATTTTTAACACCCCTACTACATATTAAATACTGAAACCATCGAACACTAAAGAACTGAATTGTTTGCGATGTTGCTATATTGAAAAAGCATTGAATGTTCAGTGCATCGTGCAACACTTACACCAGATTCATGTTCTTAAACTGCACCTTTGCACCCCTGAGCGCGCAAATCCCAAATAAGACCACACTGGCAAACGTCAGAATCTTATGAGCGGATTTTATGAGGAACAGTTGGTGAATGAAGTCCAGAGAGTTTAAAATGGGCCAAGACGAAAGTGTACGTTTTGACATTTTGCCAGCGCTTACATGTGACACGATATGGGCTCTTAAAACACTACAGACGTCTGGGTCCTATCCCAACACCGCCAGCCCTGCGAACAATTTTGGCTTGATGAGTTTCTCTACAACGGAGCAATTCCACAACAAACCACTCTGAATGGTTCTGTTTACATCCCAGCCACCTAATTACGGACACATTTCAAAAGATTTGGAACTGCCTTTAAGCGCAGGCCTGAATTATACACTCCTTTCCACTCGGACTGTGTGTTATGTCCCTCGTGCACCAAGTTTATTCCCTGAAAATCAACCAAACATGCAATTTGGTGGGTCTTCGAACGTGCACACGGCTATATTCCATAACAGACGTCTGGCTCCTATCATCCACAATTTCTGACCTGGTCAGCTTCTCTATAACAGAGCACTGCACATGAAACTACTCATAATTACTTTGTTTACATCTTGACTGTGTAATTGTGGACACATTTCAGCTTTTTCAAATATGGTGGAATTGCCCTTTTGAGGACAGCCCTGGATTATATATTCCTTTCTAGGCACATGTTCTACGTTTATTCCCTGTAGATTATTTATTTTCACTCAGAAAATCAACAAAACATTAAATTTGGGGTAGGGGGAAGGGGTCCTCAAACATAGCACAGAACTACATTCCAATGCACTGATTTCCAACACATAATAATAATAATAATAACAATAATAATAATAATAATAATAATAATAATAATAATAATAATCATCATCATCAATCTCACTACAACACTGCACATCAAACAACAAACAAGGGCGACTCCGTTTACATCTTGATCGTGCAACACATTTTGATTTTTTCAAATACGGTGGAACTGCCCTTCAAGCATAGACCTGGGTTATATATTCCGCTCTATGTAGATGTTCCACTCAGAATGCTGAACCCTCACACACGCATCTAACACCCCCACAACACACACACACACGCCCCTCAATACACAAACACACACACGCCCCTCAATACACAAACACACACACACACGCACATCAAACACGCGCACGCGCGCGCGCACAAGCGCCAGTCACGCTTACGGCCTGCTCTGGTCAACATCTGGGCAGCGGTGCTACTGAAGCGGAGACAGAACTACTAAACACGATTAACCACACAGATAAAGCACCATCTGATATCATCTGATCTCTCAGCTGAAGAGAAATGAACTTCTTACGATGTAAAGACAGAAAAGCAGCATCGCTGGGTATTTAATGCAGGCGGCCCGTGAAGTTACCTCAGAGAGCGGAGCCGCTATCGAGCGTAAAGCTGAAGACAGACGTGGCTGGAGTTAGCTTCTAGCTTCTAATTCCCCGTTCCACCTTAAATGGTGCAGCAGTCACATAGAATGTGGGGCAGTGTGTTTTGAAACTGTACCAACATTTAGGACATAATAATAAATAATAAGTGAGAAAACAAGATGAAGAAAGATGTGGTTGGAGTTAGCTTTCCCGGTCCACCTTAAATGGTGTAGCAGTTACACGAGAACTGCTGTACCATTTAAGGTGGAACGGATAGGAAGTTTACTAATAAGAAGCTAACTTTAGAACAAGCACCTGAGCGTTTCCTGACCCAGAGTGCAAGTTCTGCACCATTTAAGGTGGAACAAGGAATTCGAATAAGAAGCTAATTGATGAACCAGATGTTAGCAGCTGTACCATTTAAGGTGGAACGGCGAAATCGAATAAGGAACTAATCGATGAACCACACTGCAACCGCTGCACCATTTAAGGTGGAACGAGAAATTGAAATAAGAAGCTAACTGAAGCGCCAGATTGTACCTGCTGCGCCATTTAAGGTGGACCGGCGAATTCGTATAAGAAGCTAATTGATGAGCCAGAACGTAACTGCTGCACCATTTAAGGTGGACCCGCGAATTCGTATAGGAAGCTAATTGATGAACCAAATTGTAAGTGATGCATCATTTAAGGTGGAACGAAGAATTGAAATAAGCTAACTGAGGCACCAGCGTGTAAGTGCTGCATCATTTAAGGTGTAACGACGAATAAGAAGCTAATTGATGAACCAGATAGTAAGTGCTGCACCATTTAAGGTGGAACTAGGAATTGAAATAAGAACCTAACTGAGGCGCCAGAACGTAACTGCTGCACCATTTAAGGTGGACCGGCGAATTCGTATAAGAAGCTACCTTTAGGAATCAAGCTAAAGTCTGAATTTAAGTGTAAACCCCTCGGAAAGTCGGTCGGGAACGCAGTAAGGGTCTGAAGTTTCACAGATTGCGAAGTTCCATCAGTGCGGCTGCTGCCGAAGGAGCGGAGATGCTTGCCGCGAAGCGAGCGTTTAAGACCTTTTATAGAGAAAACGACAAGCCGTTCCTCATAAAAGTACTCACCACACGAGAGCTGGATCCAGCAGAGTGTGAGGAAAACGACTTTTCCCGGAGAGAAACGGGGAAATCCACCCATATTTTCTGTAAAATCCACATCCACAGGTCCGAGTCGCGAGCGCACGGGCTGCTCGTGCTGCCTTTCTCTGAGGTAAACTTAACCTCAACTTACTCTTCAGAGCGGCCGGCGGGAACGGAATAAAAAGTCATCGGAAGCAGCGCCGAAGCTCAGAGAAGTGTTAAAAGGTCGCCGCCGAGCACATAAATCCATAAAACTCGCGTATATTTCAACGTTTTTGCCCGCCGTTCAGGTCGCGCTGAGGTGGGACTCGCACAACTTCTCTCTCTCGCTCTCGCACTCGCTCTCTTCCCCACCACGGCCGCCTCACCGCTGTCGCAGGCGGAGGTGTTCCTCCGCGCAAGCTGCTGGCAAGAGAACTAGTGCGAGACGCTTTCGGAAAAAACAACAACAACAAACGTTAAAAGAAGAAAACGCGATTTGGTGCAAACCGGCAGCCATAACGAATTTTTATCCCGCAGTCTGAACGCGTCTCGGTGCCGCGGATTCCGGAATCGGAGCCAGCGCTGGGGTTTTCTTTCGTACCGCTGCGGAGGAATTTTCGCGTATTTTCGACTCCTCAGAGCTTCGTATGACTCAAATTTAACCCCTCAGCTTTTTTCTCTCTTTTTCTTTCTTTTTCTTCCCCCGTTGACGTTATTCCGTAAACCTCCCACCTTTTCTGAGAAGTTTTGATTTAATTTTTTTTGCTACTTTTGGCTACAAACCTGAACGTTTTCGGCGCAGAACCGAAAGGGAAGGTGATGATGTTAGCAAACCAGATGCTTTACGTCAAAAATATTAGGTTTACCTGAAAAAAACAAACAAACAAACGGAGCCAACCCGCTATTTTTGGGGTTTTTACGTTAAATTAGGAGCTGAGAAGAGGTCAAAACTGTTGCCTGAATAGGGACTGTAGTGTTGAGAAGTTTAAAGTCAGTGTTTTCAGCAATATTGAACCGAAATTGGCTGCAGAGGAATCTATACAGTGATGCTAATGTGCTAATACTGTACAGCTTGACAGGGTTCAGATTATCAGGACAATACAACGCTGTAAATAAGCATGAAGGAGATATTAAATGTGTTATAAATGATGAACAGAGCTGTAAAACATGTTTAAAACATTAAGATTTACAGGTCCCAATCTGGGGTACGTGTCCAACCCAACTCAAATATAATTTATTATTAAAAATAGATGCTTTTACATTGTTGTTGTCACATCAAATGGTGAAGAGAATGTTAAATGTGTTACAAATGATGAAAAGAGCTGTAAAACATATTTAAAGGGCGCCTAGATCATTAAGATTTACTGGTCCCAATCTGGCGTACGTGTCCAACATCATTCAAATATACTTTATTATTAAAAATAGACACTTTTACACTTTTGTTGTCGCATTAAATAGTGAAGAGAATGTTAAATGTGTTATAAATGATGAACAGAGCTGTAAAAAAAAGGATGCCTAGGTTGTTAAGATTTACAGGCCCCAATCTGGCATAAGTGACCAACACCATTTTATTGTTAAAAATAGCTAATTTTACATTGTTGTTGTCGCATCAAATGATGAGGAGAATGTGTTATAAATGATGAAAAGAGCCTTATAACATGTTTAAAGGGCGCCTACATCATTAAGATTTACTGGTCCCAATCGGGGGTATGTGTCCAACACAACTCAAATATAATTTATTATTAAAAATAAAACATTTTACATTGTTGTTGTCACATCAAATGGAGAAGAGAATGTTAAATGTGTTATAAATGATGAACAGAGCTGTAAAAAAAATTTAAAGGATGTCTAGATTGTTAAGATTTACAAACCCCAATCTGGGGCACGTGTCCAACATCTTTCAAATATACTATATTATTAAAAATAGACACTTTTACATTGTTGTTGTCAAATCAAATGGTGAAGAGAATGTGTTATAAATGATGAACAGAGCTGTAAAACATATTTAAAGGACAACTAGATCATTAAGATTTACAGATCCCAATCTGGTGCACATGTCCAACACAAATCAGATAAACATTATTATAAAAAATAGAACCTTTTACACTTTTGTTGTCGCATCAAATGGTGAAGAGAATGTTAAATGTGTTATAAATGATGAACAGAGCTGTAAAAAAAATTAAAGGATGTCTAGATTTTAAAGATTTATAGGCCCTGATCTGTGGTACGTGTCCAACATCATTCAAATATAATTTATTATTAAAAATAGATACTTTTACATTGTTGTTGTCACATCAAATAATGAAGAGAATGTGTTATAAATGATGAAAATAGCCTTGTTTTGTTGTCACATCAGATGGTGAAAAGAATGTTAAATGTGTTATAAAAGATGAACAGAGCTGTAAAAAAAATTAAAGGATGCCTAGATTGTTAAGATTTACCGACCCAAATCTGGTGATTCAAATATACATTATTATTGAAAATAGAGCCGTTTACATTGTTGTGGTCGCATCAAATTGTTTTGTTTTATGCAGTGATGGTCACATTACTCAAGAAAACAATGTTTCTGACCATATTACTGACATGGACATCATCACAGTGTAGCAGTGGTGGTCTATATATATAATAATACAGATTTATACCTGAACTTTGTTCTAAATTTGGAGAAACCAAAGATTGAAGTAGATACAGCATGTGTAAAACACTGTTGCACAATATAGAAATATGTTTTTGTAAGTTAGAAACTACTAAACATTTCAAATCATCTCAGAGTATTACAACATTGGGGTTACAACATTGCAAAAAATGCAAACAATTTGGGATGTACCAAATATGATACAATACAAAACTCATATATGCAAAGTATTGTTAAATTATTATTATTATTATTTAGATAACAATTAATTATTATCATTATTATTTTTGTATTATTATTATTTGTAATTATTTTATATTATTACAATTTATTGAAGGTCTAATAAACCCTCCATTGTCAAAGAATTAGAACTTTCAGCCATTTGTTCAGGCTTTTTAATGGGTTAAAGTTTAAATAAACAAAAAGGGGAATATTTATGTTGTAGACATGGTGACCCCTGGTTCCCTTCACAACCTCCGTAAACACCATCACCACCACTGTGAACACCATCACCACTGTAAAGAAATCTGAGTCAGTAAGTTTCTTTGCGGTGAATCTCTTCAAAAACCACTGATTAACTTTGTTTACGTCTCAACAACTTATTTAGTTAGGCCTCAGGTGATTAACCTCTGTAAAGTTCTGATCAAGTGTTTCACAGCACGTTGCATCTTCTGAATAGCAGCAGATACTCACAAGCAGGACCGGTGATATGTGTTTTTAGACCTGCCTGACTGTCTGCTGACTGCCGTGGCCTAAAATAGCACTTTAAACCTTCCTTTAGCTTCAGTGTTTCCATTCTAATAGATTTATTATATTATTTAAATATTCTTTCATTGATTTTTGGTATTTGGTATTTAGCAATATAATATAATATAATATAATATAATATAATATAATATAATATAATATAATATAATATAATATATCGACAATACATGATTAATATAATAGTATTACATTTGTATCAATATTATAAATACAATATTGCATTAATAATATAATGCAATAATAACAATAATAGAATAAATTAAAATATATTAGCTTTGATTTTAGTATTTAGTGTGTCTGCTAGTTAATAATATAATATATTATAATATAATATAATATAATATAATATATCAACTATACATGATTAATATAATAGTATTACATTTGTATCAATATTATTAATACAATATTGCATTAATAATATAATGCAATAATAACAATAATAGAATAAATTTAAATATATTAGCTTTGATTTTAGTATTTAGTGTGTCTACTAGTTAATAATATAATATAATATAATATAATATAATATAATATATCAACAATACATTATTCGTATAATAGTATTACATTTGTATCAATATTATTAATACAATATTACATTAATACTATAATGTAATAATAATATAATATAATATAATATAATATATTATAATATAATATAATATAATATATTATAATATAATATAATATGCTGGGCAGCGCTGGATATAATAATAGTATAATATATAACATCGACAATACATTATTAATATAATACTATTACATATATATATATATCAATATCATTAACAGGATATTACATTAATAATATAATTCAATAATAATAATAATATACTAATTTTAAATATACTGTTGTTTGGTATTTAGCATGTCCACTAGCTTCCATTTATTTCAGGGGACTCATGTTCAGTTCCTCAAAGAGCCAAGTTCAGTCTTACAAGCTGCTTCTGCTTCTCACCATCTAAACAACCCCAAACACAGTCAGTGGTGTTGAGGTTCTGGACTCTGGGGTGGTCCGTTCATTGTTCTGAGAACAGCAGCAGCTTCTTTGTTTGATGTGTCTGTGTCTCATTCTGTTCTCATGAGGAGCTTCTTAAACAGCTACACATCATTTCGGACCCCCATGGTGCTGAGATGTCTTCTCACAGTGGAAGGCTGGACAGAAACACTTGTGGATGTTCTCAGATCTGAAGCAGCTTGATGTTCTCCTCTCTCTCAGAGCTGTAAGTGCAGTTTATCTAATGGGGAATTGTTTTGGCGGCCCCCCAGGTTGTTGTTTGGAGTGTAATTTTCTCTCCCGTTTTGGAAAATACCCACTCCCCAACACCCCCCCCCCCAACCTATTTTCCGTTGACTCTCTCCTTCCTTATGCAAGTGTATGCAGGTGCAAACGTTACCACCTCCCCCCATAGGCAGGGTTACTTGTAGCAGGCCGAGAGGCTGCTGGTCAGTTGGCTGAAGGTTTGTTCTGTTCGATGCACGGCGAGAAGCTTGTTATGAGAGCAGGACATTAAAATGATCTATTAAGTATTAAATAAATAAGCCCAGTGCTTACGTCAACACACCACACAGCCACTGGGGCACCATTACTTATGCAGGCTTTCATGAGAAGCTGTTATATTGGCATAAAAATATGTCACTAATATTTACAAATTCACATAGAAATATAAAACATTCAGCACCTGCTCATGTCTGAACCAGAGTTCTTGTGAAAAAGGCCAAAAATGACTGAGGCCTTCAAGACTGAGGTCCACGTTTCCTTCAGACGGACTTATGAAAACAATGTTGGTGCCAAAACGTACAGTTTCTAATGACTGAAGGCGATATCTTCACATTAGCTGCACTTTTATTAAGTACTAGTGAGCTTCATGTTATCCATGACTCGATTAGTGTTTGTGGTAATTTGGGTTTCAGGGATAGTTTAACTATTCAACACATAGATTATCTAATCCGTCCTCAAGGGATGCTTAGAGAATTCTCCAAATCCATGCGATGGCTGGAGTGCCAAGAGAAGTCAGGAACCATCTGACTATCTGTTAACCTGACTGTATTCCTTTTATAACTTCTAAATAAAGTATTTATGTTTAATAGCATATATATATATATATATATACTTATTATACAGAGTGACATATAAACTTATAAAATAAAAAAATTAAAACAATAAAAAAGTCACATTATATTTTATATATATATATATATATTAATACAAATTATATTATATTATATTATATTATATTATATTATATTATATTACGGAACAACTTTAAAAGTAAGTTAATGCAAAAAGATTTTATTTCAAGTAATACTGGATCATTTCTATTCTTCTATTCATCATTACAGCTTTTTAAAACAATAATAAAAACATTGATACATTTTAGTGTATTTATGTTTGTTTGGACTAACAATAACTGACAACACGGAATAATAATACTGGCCATTTCTACAAAAGTTATTTCAAACTGAAATATTATATTATATTATATTATATTATATTTAATATGGGGGTGTGTTTGGCATGTTTAATATTTTATATAATTATTATTATATATAAAATTTTTATTATAATATTAATATTTTATTTTTTCCAATTTGTAAATTAATTAAAGTAAATACATGAAAATTCGGCACAAAAACAAGTTATTATATTTAACTGTGTTCTCTGTGAGTGAGTACGTTAAAGTGAGTGAGTTAGAGAGAGAGAGAGAGTGAGTTAGAGAGAGAGAGAGAGTTAGAGAGGGAGTGAGAGAGGGAGAGAGAGGTAGAGAGAGAGAGAGAGAGTTAGAGAGAGAAAGAGTCAGAGAGGGAGTGAGAGAGGGAGAGAGAGGTAGAGAGAGAGAGAGAGTTAGAGAGAGAGAGAGAGTCAGAGAGGGAGTGAGAGAGGGAGAGAGAGGTAGAGAGAGAGAGTGAGTTAGAGAGAGAGAGAGTCAGAGAGGGAGTGAGAGAGGGAGAGAGAGGTAGAGAGAGAGAGAGAGAGAGAGTTAGAGAGAGAGAGAGTCAGAGAGGGAGTGAGAGAGGGAGAGAGAGGTAGAGAGAGAGAGAGAGTTAGAGAGAGAGAGAGAGAGTCAGAGAGGGAGTGAGAGAGGGAGAGAGAGGTAGAGAGAGAGAGTGAGTTAGAGAGAGAGAGTCAGAGAGGGAGTGAGAGAGGGAGAGAGAGGTAGAGAGAGAGAGAGAGAGAGTTAGAGAGAGAAAGAGAGTCAGAGAGGGAGTGAGAGAGAGAGTCAGAGAGGGAGTGAGAGAGGGAGAGAGAGGTAGAGAGAGAGAGAGAGTGCGTTAGAGAGAGAGAGAGAGAGTCAGAGAGGGAGTGAGAGAGGGAGAGAGAGGTAGAGAGAGAGAGAGTGAGTTAGAGAGAGAGAGTGCATTAGAGAGAGAGAGAGAGAGAGTCAGAGAGGGAGTGAGAGAGGGAGAGAGAGGTAGAGAGAGAGAGAGAGTGCGTTAGAGAGAGAGAGAGAGAGAGTCAGAGAGGGAGTGAGAGAGGGAGAGAGAGGTAGAGAGAGAGAGAGTGAGTTAGAGAGAGAGAGAGTGCGTTAGTGAGAGTGTGAGTGAGTTCGAGAGAGAGAGAGTTTCAGGTGGTCATTGGTTTTATGTGAAAGTCCTTGTTGCTGCAGTACGAACCTGAGCAGGGCTTTAATTTGAGACTTGCTGAGGTGGTCAGCGAGGGCCGTCTGGGAAAGGCCGTGTAACTGCATCCAGCCGTGACACAGCGAGCGCCGTAAACAGGCCGCGGTGACGAGGTCAGAGCGAGCTGTCCGTCTGCCCACGCCGAGATTTATCCCACATACTGTGACGGGCCCGATAAAGCTGTGATATACTGAGGCTGGATGGCATCGAAGAGTGATCACCTCCGCGCACCCTGCAGCATCACTTACCCAGAATCCAGCGCTCCCCAGCGTGGGAACCTGCACTAACCAACCTTTATGAGGAGGAAGTCAGAGAGAGAGAGAGAGAGAGAGAGAGAGAGAGAGAGAGAGAGCGAGAGAGAGAGAGAGAGAGAGCGAGAGAGAGAGAGAGAGAGAGAGAGAGAGAGAGAGAGAGAGAGAGAGAGAGAGATACATATATACATATATAGATAACACTTACGCTGGCTGTAATTAAGACCCTGATGTTGTCAGTTTAACGAGCTCAGTTGTTTTCAGCTTATCGGTGGTTAAATGTCTTTGTGCTATAAAGTTTGTGCCGGCCTCGTTTTTCCTCCCAGTTCAAGTTAAGAAGTGTGTAGAAGTAGGTGTTAAATGATAACTAAAAATAACACTGTGCTTCCTTGTGGACAGGTTTAGAAATTATTTTTAAAAAAGTGACATAAATAACGTTATTACTTATTATATTTCTGTGTGTATTTATTCTATATATTTATTCGATATATCTATATACACAGTGGTGTAGTGGTTAGTACGGTGGTGTAGTGGTTAGTATGGTGGTGTAGTGGTTAGTATGGTGGTGTAGTGGTTAGTACGGTGGTGTAGTGGTTAGTATGGTGGTGTAGTGTTTAGTACGGTGGTGTAGTGGTTAGTACGGTGGTGTAGTGGTTAGTATGGTGGTGTAGTGTTTAGTATGGTGGTGTAGTGGTCAGTATGGTGGTGTAGTGGTTAGTATGGTGGTGTAGTGGTTAGTACGGTGGTGTAGTGGTTAGTACGGTGATGTAGTGGTTAGTATGGTGGTGTAGTGGTTAGTATGGTGGTGTAGTGGTTAGTATGGTGGTGTAGTGGTTAGTACGGTGGTGTAGTGGTTAGTATGGTGGTGTAGTGTTTAGTATGGTGGTGTAGTGGTCAGTATGGTGGTGTAGTGGTTAGTATGGTGGTGTAGTGGTTAGTACGGTGGTGTAGTGGTTAGTACGGTGATGTAGTGGTTAGTATGGTGGTGTAGTGGTTAGTATGGTGGTGTAGTGGTTAGTATGGTGGTGTAGTGGTTAGTACGGTGGTGTAGTGGTTAGTACGGTGATGTAGTGGTTAGTATGGTGGTGTAGTGGTTAGTATGGTGGTGTAGTGGTTAGTATGGTGGTGTAGTGGTTAGTATGGTGGTGTAGTGGTTAGTATGGTGGTGTAGTGGTTAGTACGGTGGTGTAGTGGTTAGTACGGTGGTGTAGTGGTTAGTATGGTGGTGTAGTGGTTAGTATGGTGGTGTAGTGGTCAGTACGGTGGTGTAGTGGTCAGTATGGTGGTGTAGTGGTTAGTATGGTGACATTTTTCAGCACTGCAGTGACACTGACTTGTTGGTGGTGTGTTAGTGTTTGTTGTGCTGGTGTGAGTGGATCAGACACAGCAGTGCTGCTGCTGGACTGTTTAAACACGGTGTCCACTCACTGTCCACTCTATTAGACACTCCTACTACTTGCTGGCCCACCTTGTAGATGTAAAGTCAGAGACAGTAGCTCATCTGCTGCTGCACAGTTTGTGTTCCTCTAGTTCTTCATCAGTGGACACAGGACGCCGCCCCCAGGACACTGCTGTCTGGATAGTTTTGGTTGGTGGACGGTTCTCAGTCCAGCAGTGACACTGAGGTGTTTAAACACTCCAGCAGCAGCACTGCTGTGTCTGATCCACACACACCAGCACAACACACACTAACACACCACCACCATGTCAGTGTCACTGCAGTGCTGAGAATGACCCACCTCCCTAATAGTATCTGCTCTGTGGTGGTCCTGTGGGGGTCCTGATCATTAAAGAACAGAGCAATAAAGTATACAGAGAATCAGATGAACTACTATACTCTCTATTATTCATTCATCTATATCTATATATATATATATATATGGACAGGCAGTTAGATAAACAGACATACAGATAGATGGATAGATAGATTTTGTAGGGAACATGAGAACATGTGGTTCAATGTAAATACGTAAGATGAATTCATATCTATTTCCTCACATTACTCAGTACGTACTCTCGTTATCTGGGTTCTGTATCTGTCACTGACTATAATTACCAGTAATAGTTTCAGACTCGACTGTCGCTGCTTGCGCGGGACGCTGTGTGTATTTATATTTATACATATGGGGTGTATATTTACTGTGAGAAGCTGCTGAGTCCACAGGGACAGCTGGTGCTCTGGGGGTCCTTTGCCACCTTCTCGGTGCCCACTGCGGTGACACACTCACGCAGGCAGCCGGAAACATTGGCTGACGGTTGCCACTGTAAAGTGTAAGAGGAGAGGGGGATACAGGAAGAGAGAGGTATATTTAGGACAGATTATCTCTCCCTCCATATGACCTCCTAATGCTTCCGAGGGAAACACGCACCTCCTTATACGAACCGGAGAGGTCTGGGAAAAACACGCCGAAGCGGAGAGGTGCAGAAATAACAGAGGAGGCCTTCATTGCACCACACTGTAGCTTATAGAACCACCAGCTACCAACACCACTACTGACTCAATCCATAATCATACTAACAATAATCTATAATCTGTTCATCCTATTAAACTTTTAATTAGATAGATAGATAGATAGATAGATAGATAGATAGATAGATAGATAGATAGATAGATAGATAGATAGATAGATAGAAAGGCAGGTTAATAGATAGAAAGACAGAAAGGTTAATAGATAGATAGACAGACAGGTTAAGAGATAGATAGATAGATAGATAGATAGATAGATAGATAGATAGATAGATAGATAGATAGATAGATAGATAGATAGATAGGTATACTGGGATAGATAGATAGATAGATAGATAGATAGATAGATAGATAGATAGATAGATAGATAGATAGATAGATAGATATACTGGGATAGATAGATAGATAGATAGATAGATAGATAGATAGATAGATATACTGGGATAGATAGATAGATAGATAGATAGATAGATAGATATACTGGGATAGATAGATAGATAGATAGATAGATAGATAGATAGATAGATAGATAGATAGATAGATAGATAGATAGATAGATAGATAGATAGATAGATAGATAGAGCGACAGGCCTTCATTACACCACACTGTGGCTTATAGAACCACCAGCTACCAACACCACTACTGACTCAATCCATAACCATACTAACAATAATCTGATAGATAGATAGATAGATAGATAGATAGATAGATAGATAGATAGATAGATAGATAGATAGATGGTTAGGACTTAAAACTAGCCTCTAAAAATGAGTTTTATGAGTAAAAACGTATTTCATGTTATATAATCACTAAAATATATTTGGCAGAATCATCTTCAGCTCTGCTGTTCTCTGTTTATCAGGAAACAAAAAATCCGGCCACTTTATTAGAAACACTGACCTTGTACTTACACTAACCAGCCACTTTATTAGAAACACTGGCCTTGTACTTACACTATCCGGCCACTTTATTAGAAACACTGACCTTGTACTTACACTAACTGGCCACTTTATTAGAAACACCAGCCTTGTACTTCCACTAAACGGCCACTTTATTTGAAACACTGGCCTTGTACTTACACTATCCGGCCACTTTATTAGAAACACTGACCTTGTACTTACACTAACCAGCCACTTTATTAGAAACACTGGCCTTGTACTTACACTATCCGGCCACTTTATTAGAAACACTGACCTTGTACTTACACTAACCAGCCACTTTATTAGAAACACTGGCCTTGTACTTACACTATCCGGCCACTTTATTAGAAACACTGACCTTGTACTTACACTAACTGGCCACTTTATTAGAAACACCGGCCTTGTACTTCCACTAAACGGCCACTTTATTTGAAACACTGGCCTTGTACTTACACTATCCGGCCACTTTATTAGAAACACTGACCTTGTACTTACACTAACTGGCCACTTTATTAGAAACACCGGCCTTGTACTTCCACTAAACGGCCACTTTATTTGAAACACTGGCCTTGTACTTACACTATCCGGCCACTTTATTAGAAACACTGACCTTGTACTTACACTAAACGGCCACTTTATTTGAAACACTGGCCTTGTACTTACACTATCCGGCCACTTTATTAGAAACACTGACCTTGTACTTACACTAACTGGCCACTTTATTAGAAACACTGACCTTGTACTTACACTAAACGGCCACTTTATTAGAAACACTGGCCTTGTACTTCCACTAAACGGCCACTTTATTAGAAACACTGACCTTGTACTTCCACTAACCAGCCACTTTATTAGAAACACTGACCTTGTACGTCCACTAACCTTTTTGTTGCTGCACAATCTATCAGCCAGTAATTGTTCCACCGTTACTGAGCGTGTATCCAGTGTGGTCCATATGGTATTAGATTATCAGACTCTCTCTATCTGGGGTTAATACATACGTCACTGTCACTCCTACGCTCAGATCGGACCTCCACCCAACATTACCCAGCCAAGTGCAGCTGTGACCAGAAACTGTGGCTCTGACCATTCGTTCCTAAACAGTACATAGACATACTACATGAAAGAGACCAGTCACAATATCTACAGCTTCCACTGACCGGCCACTATATTAGAAACACAGACATTGTACTTCCACTGACCGGCCACTATATTAGAAACACAGACATTGTACTTCCACTGACCGGCCACTATATTAGAAACACAGACATTGTACTTCCACTGACCGGCCACTGTATTAGAAACACAGACATTGTACTTCCACTGACCGGCCACTATATTAGAAACACAGACATTGTACTTCCACTGACCGGCCACTATATTAGAAACACAGATATTGTACTTCCACTGACCGGCCACTATATTAGAAACACAGACATTGTACTTCCACTGACCGGCCACTATATTAGAAACACAGACATTGTACTTCCACTGACCGGCCACTTTATTAGAAACATCAAACTTGTACTTCCACTAACTTGCCACTTTATTAGAAACATCAAACTTTTACTTCCACTGACCGGCCGCTTTATTAGAAACACAGGCATTGTACTTCCACTGACCGGCCACTTTATTAGAAACATCAAACTTGTACTTCCACTAACTGGCCACTTTATTAGAAACACCTACTTTGTGTTTTCACTAACTGGCCACTTTATTAGAAACACCTACCTTGTACTTACACTAACTGGCCACTTTATTAGAAACACCTACCTTGTACTTACACTAACTGGCCACTTTATTAGAAACACACATACCTTATATTTAAATTACTGGCCATTTTTACCTCTTCACAGTTAAGCTGAGTGAATGTGTTGGTGTAGATTTATTGATTATTAATTAATATAATATTATATATATATTCTGTTTAGATGTGCCTCAGAAAAAGAGACGATGCAGCAGCAGCTGAGGTGTGCAGCTAAAATAAGTAACAAATAACAACAAACTGCACCGCTGTCAGATGACACTGTGTAAATGTCAGGGGAGACGGGCATGAGCGAGACTCCGTCTGGATCGGAGGTGTCAAACTGCACTGCTGGAGTCTACGGCGCCACCTGGAAACGACAGCCTGTTCCCAACGACAGCGCAGCAACAGGGAACTAACTGACCGCAGGTCCACTTGAGCTACAGTAACTCAGCTCTGCAGTTATAATCAATCATAATCTTTTATAATTATATATCCAATAATCAAATATCACCATAGATTCATGTATATCATCGCTGTTCAATTAAAAACAATCACTTTCACTGACTGGCCAAGTTATTAGAAACACCTACCTTGTACTTCCACTAACCGGCCACTTTATTAGAGACACCTACATTGTACTTCCACTAACTGGCCACTTTATTAGAAACACCAACATTTTACTTTCACTAACTGGCCACTTTATTAGAAACACCAACTTTGTACTTTCACTAACCAGTCACTTTATTAGAAACACCCACCTTGTACTTCTACTAACCGGCCACTTTATTAGAAACACCAAATTTGTACTTCCACTAACCAGTCACTTTATTAGAAACACCTACCTTGTACTTCCACTAACTGGCCACTTTATTAGAAACACCAACTTTGTACTTTCACTAACCAGTCACTTTATTAGAAACACCCACCTTGTACTTCTACTAACCGGCCACTTTATTAGAAACACCAAATTTGTACTTCCACTAACCAGTCACTTTATTAGAAACACCTACCTTGTACTTCCACTAACTGGCCACTTTATTAGAAACACCAACTTTGTACTTCTACTAACCGCTGCTAGTGAGTT
>CM038710.1:46157469-46174969 GCA_021613375.1 Megaleporinus macrocephalus | reverse complement strand
AACCCACCCTGTACCCCTTGCCTCCTCACTTTTAGCCAATCAAATGCGAGCATGGCTAAATATCATCTCGGAGAGGTATTCTTTGGTAATTATCTAAAGCAAAGTTTATCATTAACACATTTGTAAGTACAAGACAACAATAAAATCGAAGAACCTCCAACCTGAGCAGGTTCTGAGCAGGTCCAGCTCTCCTAGGAAGGTTCATAGCTGTTTCAGGTTTTCTCCATTTGGCATCTGTATCTGAACCTCTTTAGAACATGACATCATGAGCTGCTGTTTGAGACCTTCTGCTTGCTTCACATAACCAGGCAGGTTCTATTCAAGTGATGTTTAGATTTAGCAGGTCTGGTAGTGAGCTGATATGATCTGATATGGTCCAGTATGTGAGCTGTATTGTATCATTTCGTAGAGAATACTGGACAACACTGTTCTCGCTTCAGGTTCGTCTGCAGAGTCTCGTGTGACACTGAAAGGGAAAGTAGTACTCTTTAGTAGAGCTGGGCGATATGGCCTTTAAAAAAATCTTAGATTTTAGATTTTAATACATTTTTTGCTGTTTGAAGGCAGACGCTTTGTAGAGCCCAGGTGTCGTTAACTATATGTATGGTTAAACTCATGTAGGGCTTCATCGTTTGGCTGGACCACAGGCCAGTGGTGGTGGCATCCTCAAGAGTTTTATTGTCATGTGTACAGCAGAACAGACAGTTACACTGTACAATGAAATTCTTACTTTGCTGTTCCTCCATTCACCAATACCAATAGAAATAATAAAAAATATATACAAAATATACAAAGTATAATAATATAGGTTGAAATAAATAAAAGTATTTTTATAGTTAAAGAATAAAAAATAAAAATTTATGTGTGCTTTTATGTGCAAGTATGAAGAGCAGCAGCCATAAAGTGCAAGTTGCAAGTAACAAATGTAAACAGCAGTACAGTGAGTGTGAGGTGTAGTTAAAATCAGACCAGTTAAAACCAGTTCAGATAGGAGAGGTTAGAGAGGTAGTGCCTGAGGGCCTGTGAGTAGAAACTGTTTGTCAGTCTTGTGGTCCTGGACTCCTCCAGCTCTCTAGTGATTCTGTGGTGTGTGTTGTTATACAGTAGTGAGAACTTCAGAAAAATATTAGTGGCTTGGTAGCTCGTACTCCTGGTCTAAAACTTTTCCACCATGTTTTTCCACCTGTCTGACTTTCCACCGTATATATATGGACACCATGTCTTTACAATAAACATCACTATAGCCAGTGCTTAATTTGTAAAACATCAGGTAATGGAACACTAAAGGTGGGGTGATCCAGCTAGTGGCAGTGAGAGAAAAGGTCCTGGAACGCATAGACACAACAGAGCTCCAAGTGTCCATCTAACATGGAAGCAATCTATACAATAAAATAATCTTAGCTTTAATGAATGCAGTAAGGAGCTGCAACCATAAAATCAATGGACGAATAGCTTTTGGTGTCCTACAAAAAAAAGATGTCAAAGAGGTGGTGGATCCACATAAATAAGTTCTGGAACACAGGTACCTGAAATATGAGAGGTGCCGGATCTTGTTCCGGCAAGATCCAGCACAAATTAAGCACTGACTATAGCATCTCTGGTTGCCCTCCATCGTGCCTCATATCATCATATGGTATATGGTTGGAAAGCGTGTTGGGGAAGGTTGCTAGCTGTATTTTGGGTGGTGTGCTAGCGGAGTTCATTCCGCTGGGAGCTGCACTTCTTCTACTCCACTGCACGCTTCTGTTGAAGGTGCTGGAATAAGTTTCTGGTGCTGCTTCATTTGGAAGAAACCGTTTTTAAACACACCTTACAGCGAGGACTTGTTTGGTCTGAGTCTGACGCCACAAAACCAAACCGATTCCAAGTTACTCCTTTCTTGGGGACAAATTCCAGCTTTCCCCCACTAGCTAGTGCGGGGGTGGGGGTCACTCTGAACTACGGAAGCCCAAAGGGGGCATCAGTGGCGGAAGTTAAAACTGAGAGAAAAACAATTCTCAGAAAAAAATATCGTTCTTAACTGTGAATTCGAATTCATCGATAAAATCGATTTATCGCCCAGCTCCACTCTACTTAGTGTGACTTCACTCCAAAGATGATTCAAATATTGGTAGGGACAATTCTATCCTTCCCAAACACTGGTTGGGACACGTCCCTGCCGTCCACAGCACCGTAACCGCCTTCTCATTAACAAAACAACTGTGTGGCCGTAAAGCTAGTCCCTATTCACAGCAGACAAATCTCCTCTAACCTCGTGTTCACGCCGGCAGCAGCTTGTCACCTGTAGCCACACAAATCACTGGCGGCTCATCGCCTGTGGCCGTTACTGAACTGGATACGACCGCTGCTTTTCCGCTGACACCAACCACAAATCAAACGGGTTCCCGCTAAAAATACGAATCCTGGAGAGACACAGTCTATAAATGTTAAAGCCTGCCAGTGCATCACTGCCAGCGTGTGAGGAACTCTAGAAGGAGCGAATATATAGGAACCAAAAAAGCACATGCCAGTTCACTGTGGTGGAGATGCACCACAACTCCAAGTGGCCAAATCACTTTGCCTCTAATTTGCATGAGTAAGCTCAACCTCGTCGCATCGCTGCTTCCTGTCGCATCTCTTTGTCTCAGCATGCTTCCTGCAAGGCCAGGCTCCTGTTCATGCTTGTTTCATGGCATGCCTTCCTCGTATCAACCAATCACAGGCAGATTTGTGTAGTGTTTTCATCCGTGGAGTCCGCAATCTACGCTAGAAGCTGAATATGTTCAGCCAAACTAGCAGCGGCTACAAACGACTCAGTGGGCGTAGTAGTGTTTCTTCTGCTTGTGTTATTTAGATGTCATGTGAGAATCTTTGCACACCTACACTACTGCTCAAAAGTTTGGGATCACAGTGAAATGTTCTTGTTTTAATGGAGTATCTTCTTCCTTAACACAACAATGGACTGACGGGTCTCTAAAGAAAGTTGTTTCTTTCTGGTCATTGTGAGTCGGTCAGCAAGCCACCAACTGCTGATCTTCAGATACTAAACTAACCTAGAATGTTGTTCCCTTTTATACTCACTTATTAGTAGAATGTTTTTCAGCTGTGATCACAATTGATCAAGAGTGTCCTAACAACCAATTAGTCCAATAACATCCTTAACTTGGATTGGTGGTCTACCAGGAGATTTAGACAGAGGACTGAGAATTACTGATAATAGAACTATATGTAAAATAAGCCTCTATACAAAAATAGACTTTAATACAAACATTTTTATTCTTTAAATCATCTGATACACTTACATTCATTGTGAAATGGACAATATTGCTTGTGAATTGCATGAAAAATTGCATGAAATGATGTAAGTTAGAATGCTATATGAATATGAATATCCAATATGAATTGCTGCATGGTTTCTGTCAGTGGAGAATGGCTAGACTGGTTCAAGTCGACAGACAGGCCCCGAGAGAACCACTCAGTAGAAAGGCATCTGAGAATGCACAACAACACGTCCAGCCCTGAGGGCTACAACAGCAGAAGGCCATGTTGGGTTCAACTTCTGCCACCCAGAAGCAGAAGACTGGGTCTGGACCTAGTGCATAGTTGAAAACTGGAAAGATGCAGGTTTCAGCTGATGATCAGGCTCAGACTTTAGCACCAGCACCTTGTGTCACCAGTCCAGGCTGGTGGAGGTGGTGTAAAGCTGTGGGGAATGTTTGATTGGGCTGCTAATGCTGATCGGTCATCACTGCTGACCCCTCATATCATGGCTGGCTGGCTTTTTATTGATACTCTGATAAACCCAGTCAATAATGAGCAATCTAAACAGCGCTCTGTATAAGCTTGGACAGTCAAAACCACTGAGATCACATATTTTCTCCACTCCGATGGCTGATCTGAACGTGACCTGAAGCTGCTGATGTGTATCTGCGTGATTCAGTGATTAGATAGCTGCAGGTGTTCCTAGCGAGGGCCCCAGTGAGTGTATATTTATATATACGTGTATGTGGATTAGCAGACGAATGAACCGTATAATGTGTTTGTCGTGTGTGTGTCAGTGTTTGAGGTGGACGTGGGGCAGATGAGCAAGAGCTGGGGCAGTTCCCAGGCCCCGTGTGTGCACTGGGGGGCAATAACTCACACGCTCCCTCTGAACTTCCTCTTTCGCCCATCACTTTTACGACCATGTCCACAGCATCACAGCTGGGAGGGAGAGATGGAGCATGTGAGAGAGAGAGAGGGCAAAAGGGCGAGGGAGAAGTGTCAATATCATCAGCTCGGACGAAGAGGAACCGTGTATCGGTGCGATCCGATTTTGGGAAAAATAAATAAAGTCTGGAACGTCAGGTGTTGAATATGAGTTGATTTCCATGAGAGCTGATAATTACATACAATATGAGTCTCACAGCTAGACATAGAACGACTCACAGTGGGGACCAAATACCGTGTACGTTCTATACTTCCATTTAGACTCTATGGTTTGGTTCTAGAATGAAACACTGTGTTCCCTTTTCTGTTGAGCTCATATATAATCTGATGAGCTCGGCTCTGATTGGCTGGTTTACAGCGAGACACTATTGTGATGATCACACAGAAGCAACATAGACCAAATAAAATGACACTCCCTGTAAATAAGCTCCACCCACATACTATTTAGTTAGCTGTACTAGTTACTTGGAGCTGCTAGTGTCTAACGTTACCTGTACTAGCTACTCTCTTTCATCTGAACATCAAACACAGAGTAGATTAAAGGTGTCTCTGTGAAACTTTCAGTTGAAGATGATCTGCTTCAACCAGCACACAGTGATCCACTCACACAGCATGGCTGCTACTTCCAGTCACTGTGGAGGTTGTGGTGCTAATAAAGGTGGAGCTGCTCGTCTCTTCAGTCTCTTCAGTGTTGAACGCTGAGCTGAAGCTGCTCCATGGTGTCCGAGTGTTGGAGAAACTGTCCGGAGTGAAACGTACAGACTGCAGAGTTAAAGCTAAATGTTCTGGTTGGTGTTGTGGTTGTGTGTAAATGTTCTGGTTGGTGTTGTGGTTGTGTGTAAATGTTCTGGTTGCTGGTTGGTGTTGTGGTTGTGTGTAAATGTTCTGGTTGCTGGTTGGTGTTGTGGTTGTGTGTAAATGTTCTGGTTGCTGGTTGTTGTGGTTGTGTGTAAATGTTCTGGTTGCTGGTTGGTGTTGTGGTTGTGTGTAAATGTTCTGGTTGCTGGTTGGTGTTATGGTTGTGTGTAAATGTTCTGGTTGTTGTTGTGGTTGTGTGTAAATGTTCTGGTTGTTGTTGTGGTTGTGTGTAAATGTTCTGGTTGGTGTTGTGGTTGTGTATAAATGTTCTGGTTGCTGGTTGATGTTGTGGTTGTGTGTAAATGTTCTGGTTGCTGGTTGGTGTTGTGGTTGTGTGTAAATGTTCTGGTTGCTGGTTGGTGTTGTGGTTGTGTGTAAATGTTCTGGTTGCTGGTTGGTGTTGTGGTTGTGTGTAAATGTTCTGGTTGCTGGTTGGTGTTATGGTTGTGTGTAAATGTTCTGGTTGTTGTGGTTGTGTGTAAATGTTCTGGTTGTTGTTGTGGTTGTGTGTAAATGTTCTGGTTGCTGGTTGGTGTTGTGGTTGTATGTAAATGTTCTGGTTGCTGGTTGGTGTTGTGGCTGTGTGTAAATGTTCTGGTTGCTGGTTGGTGTTGTGGTTGTGTGTAAATGTTCTGGTTGCTGGTTGGTGTTGTGTGTAAATGTTCTGGTTGCTGGTTGGTGTTGTGGTTGTGTGTAAATGTTCTGGTTGCTGGTTGGTGTTGTGGTTGTGTGTAAATGTTCTGGTTGCTGGTTGGTGTTGTGGTTGTGTGTAAATGTTCTGGTTGCTGGTTGGTGTTGTGGTTGTGTGTAAATGTTCTGGTTGTTGTTGTGGTTGTGTGTAAATGTTCTGGTTGGTGTTGTGGTTGTGTGTAAATGTTCTGGTTGGTGTTGTGGTTGTGTGTAAATGTTCTAGTTGTTGTTGTGGTTGTGTGTACATGTTCTGGTTGCTGGTTGGTGTTGTGGTTGTGTGTAAATGTTCTGGTTGCTGGTTGGTATTGTGGTTGTGTGTAAATGTTCTGGTTGCTGGTTGGTGTTGTGGTTGTGTGTAAATGTTCTGGTTGGTGTTGTGGTTGTGTGTAAATGTTCTGGTTGCTGGTTGGTGTTGTGGTTGTGTGTAAATGTTCTGGTTACTGGTTGGTGTTGTGGTTGTGTGTAAATGTTCTGGTTGCTGGTTGGTGTTGTGGTTGTGTGTAAATGTTCTGGTTGTTGTTGTGGTTGTGTGTAAATGTTCTGGTTGTTGTTGTGGTTGTGTGTAAATGTTCTGGTTGCTGGTTGTTGTTGTGGTTGTGTGTAAATGTTCTGGTTGCTGGTTGGTGTTGTGGTTGTGTGTAAATGTTCTGGTTGGTGTTGTGGTTGTGTGTAAATGTTCTGGTTGCTGGTTGTTGTTGTGGTTGTGTGTAAATGTTCTGGTTGCTGGTTGGTGTTGTGGTTGTGTGTAAACGTTCTGGTTGCTGGTTGGTGTTGTGGTTGTGTGTAAATGTTCTGGTTGCTGGTTGTTGTTGTGGTTGTGTGTAAATGTTCTGGTTGCTGGTTGGTGTTGTGGTTGTGTGTAAATGTTCTGGTTGCTGGTTGGTGTTGTGGTTGTGTGTAAATGTTCTGGTTGCTGGTTGGTGTTGTGTGTAAATGTTCTGGTTGCTGGTTGGTGTTGTGGTTGTGTGTAAATGTTCTGGTTGCTGGTTGGTGTTGTGGTTGTGTGTAAATGTTCTGGTTGCTGGTTGGTGTTGTGTGTAAATGTTCTGGTTGCTGGTTGGTGTTGTGGTTGTGTGTAAATGTTCTGGTTGCTGGTTGGTGTTGTGGTTGTGTGTAAATGTTCTGGTTGCTGGTTGGTGTTGTGGTTGTGTGTAAATGTTCTGGTTGTTGTTGTGGTTGTGTGTAAATGTTCTGGTTGGTGTTGTGGTTGTGTGTAAATGTTCTGGTTGGTGTTGTGGTTGTGTGTAAATGTTCTAGTTGTTGTTGTGGTTGTGTGTAAATGTTCTGGTTGCTGGTTGGTGTTGTGGTTGTGTGTAAATGTTCTGGTTGCTGGTTGGTATTGTGGTTGTGTGTAAATGTTCTGGTTGCTGGTTGGTGTTGTGGTTGTGTGTAAATGTTCTGGTTGGTGTTGTGGTTGTGTGTAAATGTTCTGGTTGCTGGTTGGTGTTGTGGTTGTGTGTAAATGTTCTGGTTGGTGTTGTGGTTGTGTGTAAATGTTCTGGTTGCTGGTTGGTGTTGTGGTTGTGTGTAAATGTTCTGGTTGGTGTTGTGGTTGTGTGTAAATGTTCTGGTTGCTGGTTGGTGGTGTGGTGGTTGTGTGTAAATGTTCGGGTTGCTGGTTGGTGTTGTGGTTGTGTGTAAATGTTCTGGTTGCTGGTTGGTGTTGTGGTTGTGTGTAAATGTTCTGGTTGTTGGTTGTTGTTGTGGTTGTGTGTAAATGTTCTGGTTGCTGGTTGGTGATCTGATTAGAACAGATGTAAATAATCAGGCATACAATACAAAGTAACATGAATATGTTATTGTGAGAGAAGTAGATCAGATCTTGATCCAGTTTGAAGAACAAAGTTAGGTTCCAGATTTCTCCTGGACGCCCCAGACATTGTATGAATGTGTTCAGTTCCTTCAGCAGCACGACTTAATCTATTAATACTGATTAATATTTAATAATAAAGTGTAAAAGCACTACTTAATCTATTAATACTGATTAATATTTAATAATAAAGTGTAAAAGCACTACTTACTCTATTAATACTGATTAATATTTAATAATAAAGTGTAAAAGCACTACTTACTCTATTAATACTGATTAATATTTAATAATAAAGTGTAAAAGCACTACTTACTCTATTAATACTGATTAATATTTAATAATAAAGTGTAAAAGCACTACTTAATCTATTAATACTGATTAATATTTAATAATAAAGTGTAAAAGCACTACTTAATCTATTAATACTGATTAATATTTAATAATAAAGTGTAAAAGCACTACTTACTCTATTAATATTGATTAATATTTAATAATAAAGTGTAAAAGCACGACTTAACCTATTAATACTGATTAATATTTAATAATAAAGTGTAAAAGCACTATTTACTCTATTAATACTGATTAATATTTAATAATAAAGTGTAAAAGCACGACTTACTCTATTAATACTGATTAATATTTAATAATCAAGTGTAAAAGCACGACTTACTCTATTAATACTGATTAATATTTAATAATAAAGTGTAAAAGCACTACTTACTCTATTAGTACTGTTTAATATTTAATAATAAAGTGTAAAAGCACAACTTAATCTATTAAAACTGATTAATATTTAATGATAAAGTGTAAAAGCACTACTTAATCTATTAATACTGATTAATATTTAATAATAAAGTGTAAAAGCACTACTTACTCTATTAATACTGATTAATATTTAATAATAAAGTGTAAAAGCACTACTTACTCTATTAATACTGATTAATATTTAATAATAAAGTGTAAAAGCACTACTTACTCTATTAATACTGATTAATATTTAATAATAAAGTGTAAAAGCACTACTTAATCTATTAATACTGATTAATATTTAATAATAAAGTGTAAAAGCACTACTTAATCTATTAATACTGATTAATATTTAATAATAAAGTGTAAAAGCACTACTTACTCTATTAATATTGATTAATATTTAATAATAAAGTGTAAAAGCACGACTTAACCTATTAATACTGATTAATATTTAATAATAAAGTGTAAAAGCACTATTTACTCTATTAATACTGATTAATATTTAATAATCAAGTGTAAAAGCACGACTTACTCTATTAATACTGATTAATATTTAATAATAAAGTGTAAAAGCACGACTTACTCTATTAATACTGTTTAATATTTAATAATAAAGTGTAAAAGCTCTACTTACTCTATTAATACTGATTAATATTTAATAATAAAGTGTAAAAGCACTACTTACTCTATTAGTACTGTTTAATATTTAATAATAAAGTGTAAAAGCACGACTTAATCTATTAAAACTGATTAATATTTAATGATAAAGTGTAAAAGCACTACTTACTCTATTAATACTGATTAATATTTAATAATAAAGTGTAAAAGCACGACTTAATCTATTAAAACTGATTCATATTTAATGATAAAGTGTAAAAGCACTATTTACTCTATTAATACTGTTTAATATTTAATAATAAAGTGTTTACTGAGTAAATTAAAGGTTTTTGAATATAATCATGTCTAAAACTTCTACACAGTGCTGTATATGTGCTGAAGTACTGATTTCAGCTGCTCTGCTCGTCTCTGACTGACGGTGAGCTACTGGAGTGAGACTAGTTCAGCTCTGCTCTCTAAAGTCAGTCAGTGATGAGGCCTCAGTCCTCACCTGCTCACAGCACAGCGTGTCTATAAGCGTCCAGCGCTCTGGTGCTGTATTAAGATCACTCTGTGGTCAAGATATGACCACGTCAGAGCCGGGTGGTCAACACCAGCCACTTTAGTAACAACCACACCCTGTTTTTGTTCCGGGCTTCTTTTGTATCTCCCTTACTTTCTCATATCTCTCTTCTCTCTCTTTCGCATATCTCTCTTCTCTCTCTTTCTCATATCTCTCTTCTCTCTCTTTCTTATATCTCCCTTCTCTCTCTTTCTCATATCTCTCTTCTCTCTCTAATATCTCTCCTCTCTCTCATATCTCACTTCTCTCGTTCTCATATCTCTCTTCTCTTTCTTTCTCATCTCTCTTTCTCATATCTCTCTTCTCTTTCTTACTCATATCTCTCTTCTCTTTCTTTCTCATATCTCTCTTCTCTTTCTTTCTCATATCTCTCTTCTCTCTTTCTCATATCTCTCTTCTCTCTCTTTCTCATATCTCTCTTCTCTCTCTTTCTCATATCTCTCTTCTCTCTCTTTCTTATATCTCCCTTCTCTCTCTCTCTCTCATATCTCTCTTCTCTCTCTAATATCTCTCCTCTCTCTCATATCTCACTTCTCTCGTTCTCATATCTCTCTTCTCTTTCTTTCTCATCTCTCTTTCTCATATCTCTCTTCTCTTTCTTACTCATATCTCTCTTCTCTTTCTTTCTCATATCTCTCTTCTCTTTCTTTCTCATATCTCTCTTCTCTCTTTCTCATATCTCTCTTCTCTCTTTTGCTCATATCTCTCTTCTCTCTTTCTCATATCTCTCTTTTTCTCTCTCTCTGGTATTGAATATAATACTGATATTTTTATCATCTATTAATAAACATTTACATCTGGATGGCTGTTTCTCATGCATCCTGCCTGCATATCTGTGTATGTATACGAATGTGTGTGTGTGTGTGTGTGTATATGAATGTGTGTGTGTGTGTGTGTGTATATGAATGTGTGTGTGTTTGTATATGAATGTGTGTGTGTGTGTGTGTGTGTATGTATATGAATGTGTGTGTGTGTGTGTATGTATACGAATGTGTGTGTGTGTATATATGAATGTGTGTGTGTGTGTGTGTGTGTGTGTGTTTATGTATATGAATGTGTGTGTGTGTGTATGAATGTGTGTGTGTTTTTGTATATGAATGTGTGTGTGTGTGTGTCTGTGTATGAATGTGTGTGTGTGTGTGTGTGTGTGTGTGTATGTGTGTGTGTGTATGTGTATGTATATGAATGTGTGTGTGCCTGTGTATGTGTATATAAATGTGGATGTGATGTGTGTGTCTGTGTGTGTGCATCAATGTGGATGTGTGTGTATCAATGTGGATGTGTGTGGGTGTGTGTGCGTGTATGAAAGTGTGTGTGTGTGTATGAAAGTGTGTGTGTGTGTGTGTATGAATGTGTATGTGTGTGAGAGAGACCTCTGATCATACAAAGTATTTTAATCCAATCAGCCTCGTTTTCACATGACTGTCATGCATTCAGAGGGAGGGAGAGAGGGAGGCAGAGGGAAAGAGAGAGCACGAGAGAGAGAGAGAGAGAGAAAGAAAGAATGAGACAGTGAGAGAGAGAGAGAGAAAGAAAGAAAGAAAGAAAGAAAGAAAGAGACAGCAAGAGAGAGAGACAGAAAGAAAGAGCAAGAATGAAAGAGTGCCAGAGAGAGAGAAGGAGGGGGAGAGACAACTACTGTTACATACAAAACAAAAAGAAGAAATGAATAAAAAACAAAGGAATAACACACAAACAGAACAGCAGTGATTATTAGTATGAATCAACACAGATGGAGAGCTTTCTCTCTCTTTCTGTCACTGGCGTAACTGATCCTCTGCCTCCTTCTTCTCTTCTGTCTGTTTTTGACTCATCAGTATCTGAAAGGACGTGGTTGCTTGGTAACCTGCTTGTGCACGTGAGCGCTGTCATTTTCACCATTCTGACTGATCGCTGGTTATACTGCTGACCCCTTCATGACTGAGTTCAGAAACCCAAACGTTAGGAAGGGCCAGTCTGACCCGTTTCAGTACGAATCAAAGCACTCCGGGAGCCGCGACACACTTTCAGCCTGTATGTGTTACTCAGTACGAATACAGGCTAAATAAAAATCTCACTCAGAGAAACACACACTCTTACTTCGCTGAGCTATCGCTGCTTCTTTGCCATTTCCTGAGCTACTAGTGAGCCTGAGCACCAATGTTCACTCGCTCCAGACCCGTTCTTCTTAAAACTCTGTTAGAACAAAGCAAAGCTTGACTTCACTGCAGATGAGGATTATTTTATTTTCACCCAAAATTTGAATTCTGCTGTGGAGACACAAGGGGGCAGTAACAGAGCCGCATATGGTTCCAGAGCTACATGCTGACGACCCCCTGCACTAGACTGACCATCAGGGCCTCCTCCTCACCAACCTTCACTCTCTTCACTCGTGCCATCTTAGGATGGGATAGGATGGGACTGTTTTAGCTCACTCCCACTTTCCACAAAGTCAGAGACTGCCTCAGCCAGAGACTGCCTCAGCCAGAGACTGCCTCAGCCAGAGACTGCCTCAGTCAGTGACTGCCTCTACCTGTGAAGTTTTTAAAGTGTTTACTGCTCAGACTCAGATTCTCTCAGTTCTACTTTAAATGTATATATAAATAATAATAAACTGTAAATACCGTGTGACCAGAGGAGGATGGGTGAGTCTTGGTTCCTCCCGAGGTTTCTTCCTCCAGCCTGAGGGAGGTGTTGTCGTCACCGTCGCCTCTGGCTTGCTCACAGTGGGACACATGCTGTGACTTGATGTTTTCAAACTCCTGTAAAGCTGCTTTGTGAAAACATTGTTGACTTGATTGGCTTTCACAGGGTGGAAATCGATAAACTCACGTCCCAGAAAGGTGGAAGTTCACCGAGCTCTACACTGCGACTCGTTCTGCGACCACTGTCTGCGATTTTGTGAGTAGATCAAATATTTTGATATTAATATATTAATTCAATATTAATTCAAGCAACACATTTACATGCACGTGTGTAATCAGACCTGATGGAAACTCCTGAGTGTGGCAGTATCCGGATTTCTGCTTCGCAACCAGCCAATAAACTCACAGAACAAGACTCGATGTAAAACTTAAAACTGTCTCTTTTTTAAATGTAAGTTACCTTAAAAATATGAACATGCATCATCTAGAACATTGGTATGTAATATCATCATAATTATCATCACTGAGATCATTAGTATCATTAGCATCATCAAAATAGCAACTTTACAGGAGAGGACAAAAACAATCTTTACCTTTAATGTAAGTCAATGGAACCAGAAGTTTTTCCAAGCTATTTTGGAGCATTTCTATTGGTCCCTTCATCATTAAACTTTCACAGGATATGAAGAACAGCTGTCGTGTTCGAATGATATAGAAAAATAAAAAGGGAGAGTGATATATAATGCAATTTTCATGCAATTCACAAATAATATTGTCCATTTCGCAATTAATGTAAGTGTATCAGATGCTTTTTAAAAAATAAAAATGTTTGTATTAAAGTCTATTTTTGTATAGAGGCTTATTTATCATATAGTCTATTATCAGTAATTCTCAGTCCTCTGTCTAAATCTCCTGGTACGACCACCAATCCAAGTTAAGGATGTTATTGGACTAATTGGTTGTTAGGACACTCTTGATCAATTGTGATCACAGCTGAAAAACATTCTACTAATAAGTGAGTATAAAAGGGAACAACATTCTAGGTTAGTTTAGTATCTGAAGATCAGCAGTTGATGGCTTGCTGACCGACTCACAATGACCAGAAAGAAACAACTTTCTTTAGAGTTATATATATATATATATATTGCTGAGCATGTAGTCTCAGCATCTCTCCAAAAGCTGGTTGTCTTGCAGTTGTTAAATACACCTTGTTTATTTCTGGTTCACAGGTGAAAGAAATCAGAGTAAGGGTCTACACGCCCTGAGAAACCTGTTTACTGAGGCTCTTTAATTGGATTCATTGGTGGGATGGCTAGGCTGTAATCCGATCAAAGGCGGGGTACACCATGGACAGGTCGCCAGTCCATCATATGGCCAACACACTCTCACTCACACCTACGGTCAGTTTAGAGTGAGGATCCTAACATGCATGTGTTTGGACTGTGGGAGGAAACCGGAGTACCCGGAGGAACCCACTCAAACACAGAGAGAACATACACACTCCACACAGAACCACCCGGACCGGGAATCCAACCCAGATCATCTTGCTGTGAGGAGACAGTGCTCACTTGAATAATCAGATGAGTGTAATTAAATTAAATTCACTCACTATTTGTTTATAGAGACCTGCGTGCTTGATTTTATGCACTGAACCATCTAATCCCTCTAAACCATTGAGGTTGTGTCCACATACTTTTGGCCATGTTAAGTGAAGGGAGGATGTGAGAGAGAAAGAAAGTGAGAGAGAGAGAGAGAAACTGATGTGGTACCTTTGGCACTGATAAGGCGTACATCCTGTAGATTTCTGAGACACCGAAACAAACCGTTTCTGACGGTCCTGTTTTTAATCATCAGGCCTACGAGGTTCAGTCAGAAGTCACAACAACAAATTAGTCAGGTTAACAGCAGCGAGGCTCCTGCAGGAAACGTGTTCATATTAACTTATATTAAGTTTATCTGCGCTCAGATCAAAGACTATCGCTTACCAGCTCACCAGGTCTGAGGTGGTGTTCTTTTTGGGCCAGACCGAAGAACCTTATCTGCCCAGAATCAATTTTGGGGACATCAGACTTTCAAACAGACCGATCAACTCAGTAGTACAAAGAGAAATGGAGAGGCAGACAGAGGAGCATATACAGAACATCCTTCACTGAGATAAACCGGTTACACAGTCAGGAACCAGCTGAAGATGCATGCAGGTCAATGTAATGAACTAAAACTGGAAGCAGGGAAATCGCTTAGTCACTCCACTCCAGAGCTTCATGCCTAATAAGTGGGTTTAAGTGATTCATCACTTCAGATTAACTAAAGCTGAGGCTGAGATCCTGAGATAACGAAAATTGTTTTCTTGAGATCACAACTTATTTGTCTTGCTATAACAAAAGCTGTTCTAGATTATGATCAACATAGGAAAAGTTTTTTTTTTTTGAGAGCACAACTTATTTTCCTTGTGATTCTGAGAAACATTGTTTTCTTGAGAGCACAACTTATTTTCCTTGTGATTCTGAGATAAACATTGTTTTCTTGAGAGCACAACTTATTTTCCTTGTGATTCTGAGAAACATTGTTTTCTTGAGAGCACAACTTATTTTCCTTGTGATTCTGAGATAAACATTGTTTTCTTGAGAGCACAACTTATTTTCCTTGTGATTCTGAGATAAACATTGTTTTCTTGAGAGCTCAACTTATTTTCCTTGTGATTCTGAGATAAACATTGTTTTCTTGAGAGCTCAACTTATTTTCCTTGTGATTCTGAGATAAACATTGTTTTCTTGAGAGCACAACTTATTTTCCTTGTGATTCTGAGATAAACATTGTTTTCTTGAGAGCACAACTTATTTTCCTTGTGATTCTGAGATAAACATTGTTTTCTTGAGAGCTCAACTTATTTTCCTTGTGATTCTGAGATAAACATTGTTTTCTTGAGAGCTCAACTTATTTGTCTCACAGTCTAAACATAAGAAAAGTGGTTTTCTTGAGTGCACAACTTATTTGCCTTGTGATCTTGAGATAAACATGGTTTTCTTGAGTGCACAACTTATTTGTCTTACAATCTTAACATAGGACAAGTTTTCTTGAGTGCACAACTTATTTGCCTTGTGATCTTGAGATAAACATGGTTTTCTTGAGTGCACAACTTATTTGTCTTACAATCTTAACATAGGACAAGTTTTCTTGAGTGCACAACTTATTTGCCTTATGATCTTGAGATAAAAGTTGTTTTTTTGAGATCACAACATATTCGTCTCCCGATCTAGACACAGGAAAAGTTTTCTTGAGAGAACAAATTAGTTGCCTGAGATGATGCAAGCTGTTTCTAGAGATCACAACAAATTTGTCTTGCAATACCAAAAGCTGTTTCTTCTAGATCATGATCTCGATATGAAAAGTTTTCTTGAGATCACAATGTATTTGTCTCACAATCACGAGACCGCAAAAGCTGTTTTCTCGAGATCACAACTTGTTTATTAGATGGACTTGAGACAACAAAGTTGTTTTCTGGAGGTCACCAACACGTGTAAAGGCTATTTTTTGTCAAGATAATATAAGTGGTTTTCTTGAGTACATGACTTATTTGCTTTGTGATTGCAAGATTACTGTGCCAGGTCCCCATAGGTTGTTGGCCATAGACGGCTGGGCCAATCACCAAAATACAAAGTATTATTTTATTGCTTTTTGACATAATTTGAAAGTGCCTGTTGTTGTTTACATTGTGTGTAAACATTATGATGAATAGACTAAAATAATTGACCCAAAATGACCTGGAAAGACGTCTGGTTACCTTGACTTACATTAAAAGTACGGTATGTATTTTCCTTCTACTGTAACACTAACTTATTTTGAGATTCTGTTCTGATAACAGTGATGTGAGCAGTATTTTATACATACACATGAAGATAAATATACATTATAGAACATATGCTTCACCTTTTACGATAAACGGTCCTCATATGGCCATATATGACAGTACTGTATGGATACAGTGATGGAGCTGAATCCAGTACCTTCAGGTACAAGAGTCGGCTCTTTGATTTCAGACCAAATGATGTGATATATAATGTTTTAAACATTAAAACCCCCTTAAACAAGAGTCTGTGTGGTAAATTCTGACACACCATCACGTTTCACTCATACGTAGGAGTCTGGTTACGTGGAAAAGGGAAGAGGCCTAACACACACACACACACAAACTTGTATTCCTGTATTTGTGGGGTAATTCTGTGTCATTCTGTTTCCTAATCTAGCCTCCTAGCTCAACCATAACCTTAACCTCAGCAACAAACACATAAAGGTCAGTGTGTTTTTCTTAGTCTTCTAATAAAAGCTGCAGTTTCTGGGAGAAAAAGAAAAAAGTTTGGGGTTTTTTTGGTCCACGAAGGCTCATAAGCTCGACTCATAAGCTTTAAGATGTTTAAAACAATGACATTTCGTAGTTGTGGGGACATTTGTCTACAGAAAACGCTAGTTAGAACTCGAATTCTCCAGTCCACCTTAAATGGCGCTGCTCCTCCATTAAGCCCCGTTGACGCCGGAGCGGAGCTGTAGCACTATTTAAGGTGGACTTGAAAAGTTGATTTTTTATCGTCAACAAAACTGCTAAAAGTTGGTATTTTCAACGTCCTGAGGGCAAAAGGCGAGCTGATGAGGCTCTGCGGAGCCGCTGAGGTCACTAACAGTAAATCATTGTGCGCTGCTGGAGTGTTTTGAGTGCCAGGCTGAAGTTCTGCAGAAGCTCAGGGGTGAAAAGTTTAGCCTGTGCCCTGCGGTTTCCCTCTGCTCGACTGCTTCTCTCTGTTTTTTTGCCCACTTCCTGCGCTCTCATAGCAAGAAAAGAGGTGAAGAGCTTCCTCTGTAATTAATCACAAGCTCTCAGGGACTGTACACTCTCTCTTGCTTCTCTCTTTCTCAGTTTTGTGTCGCAGTAAACCTTTTTTTAAACGCGTCATATTCGCAATTGTTGACATTTGGCGCCTACTAGTGGCTCGCTGTTGCATTACAGCTTTAAAGGGGAACTCCGCCGGGTTTCTAGATATCGTACACAAGTAAGTAAATAACGGGGACGTAAACAAATCATGCATAGAGCTTTGGCGTGACATGCTGACTTTAAGACTACCATGCTGGAGCACTTGTTCATAGTGGTGGTGATAGGAACCAGACGTCTAAGGAGCTCAAGGCCTCTTAAAGCTACCTCACAGGTTTTATTACAAGGGTGTTTGGGGCGTTTCTACTGACCCATCCATCCTGAAAGTGGAGCAAGTGGAGTTTTATATTTGAACCAGTTATCAGTGGTGATATAAAAAGCTACACATACATATCTTTGCTCTGTTTATTGTTTATACGACTCATTTTGAAGCTTCTTCATTATTTAAGATGCACCTTCTAGCTGCCTGTCTTATAGGT
>CM038710.1:46122469-46152469 GCA_021613375.1 Megaleporinus macrocephalus | reverse complement strand
TCCTGCAGCTCCGTGTTGATGCTGCCGAGGTTCCTGCGCGCTCGGCTGTCGATGTAAGACTTCTTGGTTTTCTGAATGTAGGTGTCTGTGGATGGAAACGCGGAGTGCTCAGTGCTCAAGAGTGCTAATCAGAGTATATCAAGCAAGGAAACCGCCAGCCTTGTGATTAAGAGATGGTACATATGCTGGGGTGGACAATCGTCACTAATCAATAGCCTCTTACCGAACTCAATGAAGGAGTAAGGTCTGGACACCGTGTGTACTTTCTTCCCGTGCTGCTCGTGAAACTCTGCTTGTAGGTCTTCTAAGTACGCGAAGGCGAGCTTTTTGGGGAACCCAGCTTCACACAGCACCAGGTAGCACACCCCTTTCTCTATGACGTAGCTTTGAGAAGAACAGAGGAACAGAGAAGAACAGAGAAGAACAGAGAAGAACAGAGAAGAACACGTTGGGTTAAAGGGCTTATCAGAGGGGTCAACGTCCAGCAGCTCATTCTGAGCTTCATTTAATCAATATACAGTGAATAGGCTGTTGGCAAATGAGGTCACGTCGCTGCACTCTTGTGGTGTGAACTGCAGATGGAGGGCAGCATGTGATTTTCCACGTAGGGGGCGCTATCACAGTCTCTCAACAGCAGCAGAGCGGACTGAGGTCAGGACGAGAGTTCCTGTTCCAGTTTCTTGTAGCTGTAGTTTTAAATCTCTCACCAGTGACCAGCCACAGACCAACTGTTCACTCTACAATACTCACTCCTACCGAGTGCACAAGGGTGAAGCAGCTCGTTCACCAGTTTTCCTGTTCCACCTTAAACAGTGCAGCAGGAGCCAGAACGTACCTGCAGCTCCATTTAAGGTGGAAACAGGAGAACTGGTGAAGGAGAAGCTGAGCTGATGGTGCTGGTGGTCAGTAGGAGTGAGTATTGTAGTGTGTAAGGGTGATCTGGGGGTGAATACTGGTGGTCAGTAGGAGTGAGTTGTAGTGTGCAAGGGTGATCTGGGGGTGAATACTGGTGGTCAGTAGGAGTGAGTATTGTAGTGTGTAAGGGTGATCTGGGAGTGAACACTGGTGATAGACTTAAAAGCATACGTTACGAGGAGTAAACAGCGTAACGTTAATGACGAGAGGGGCGGAGTTGAGTGTGTGGTGCTGGTTGATCCACAGGACAGTACAAGAAAACCAAACCACAGACGTTGTGGAGCTCCTCGGTATCGAGGACCACCAACCGGGCTGTGTATTGGCAAGAACCAGCCGATACTATATGTATCGTGATATATTGCGATTTTTCAAACCCTACAATTAAAAACATCACTGTATGAACAGGTTTATCAATGTTTACAATAGCACGGCGCCCTTGTGCTGCTTGTTAATGTTGGAGTGGAGCTGAAAATGGATTACAACAGTGCCATCTAGTGGTGAGAGGTTTAAACACAACACACGATGATTCACTGTCTGCCAGAAATCTGTGTATTGATACTGTGTTTTTGAGAATCGATACAGTATCACTAAACATAATATCCCGATATTTGATATTTTCAATATTTTCTTACAGCCCTACAACACACAAGTTGTAACTCAACACATTAGTATGTGGTGGTTTGTTTTCTTGGTGGTTCTTAATCTGCTGCTCGATAGCAGATCATCTTTCAGTTCAGCTCCAACCTCTCTTCATCACATCAGCACCACCTCCAACATCTACTGTGATGTTCTGTTTGTATCTTTCTCTCCTGATATCACCTCACCTCCATCTCCTCCACTCTGTTCTTCACACACTGCCTCCATCTGGATTTCTAACCTCGTTTGACTGACGTAAGTGAAAACAGCCTATTGCTCTGTTCGTTGTATATACAGAGCTTAGCTCTCGAATTGAAGGGGAACCAATGAGCATTAAGTAGAAACAGCGGAATACTCACTGGAAGGCCACAGATCCAGCCTCCAGGGTGCAGCGTGTGGGACTCTGTTCGTTAAGTTTCCGGAACAGCTGCTTGGCCTGGCTTTGATACTGCTGCAGGTCCCGACCCATCTGAACACAAGCCAGAGCACGGTTACACACACAGACCCAGAATCAGTGATATCCACATGCTCTTCAGGACATGCATATGTATTGTAATGCATTATATTTGTAGCGTAGCTGACAAAACTGTGAACAAACCTTTTCATTTCCCTTCACGGTGGCGAGAGAAGAAAACAGAAGGGAAAGGAAACATATTAGAACCAAGTTCAGGCTCTAAAAGGGAACCTATTATGCTTATTCTCACTGTTAATGATTGTATGTTTGGGTTCTACTAGAATACATTTACATCAACATTCACTTTCTGTCTTAAATCCCCTGCGTCTTTAAGCCCCGCCTCCAGATGAGCCCTGTGCGCTCTGACTGGTCTGCCAGAGAGGCATCCTGCTACAAGCTCCGCCTCCACTCCGCTGTGGCTGTTCTTACACTGGCTGCTGTATCAGTTAGAGTCAGAGTCTGATCCTGAAAGTCTGGTAGAACAAGCTGGTAGAGCCACCTTTACAAGCTAGACTGGAGCAGAGTGCTCCGTTTCTACTGGTTTAGCTCTCTGTGTGTTCTGTGAGAGTGAGCCAAGCTTGTCCGTAGGCGGGCCTTAAGGACTACGTTACGAGATGAGGTCACCTTGTAACAGAGAGAAAAGGAAAAGAAAAGCACAATAGGTCCCCTTCAACTGTCACTATAGAAAACTTTCACTACTGCTATTAAACAGGCTTTATATTCATCCATGGGAACAGACTTTGGGGGAGGTTCTCACTGGAAGAGCAATCTAAACATCCTTAGGAAGTCTGGGAACAGCTCTTACCCAGGAACTCTTCTAAGAAGCCCAAAATAAGGATGGTCTCTACAGAGACTTGAACCCATATGCTCCAGTGTGAGGGATGCTGAGGTTATCCATACTCTAGCCAATCGCCATGCACCAGCGTATTTTATAGCAAAAGTCATGCAGCAAAGCAGAATTCGAGCTGCTGAGCTATCTTTAGCTTCCCTGCGCACGGCAGCCTCGCTGTGTTTGGCAGTGCAGAGCATCATTTTCATGATTACAGCTTCTGAAGTGAACTGAGTGTAAAAGGGACTCAATGCTCTTCTGGGTTCCATCTGTACACGTATTTATAGTTACATTTATTACTGCACTACCTTTTTACCTTCAGTCAGGGTGTATAGTCTGTATGCATATGTTCTTGTATATATTCTTTTTTACTATTGGAATTCTTTATATACCTTAATGTTTTTTTCTATCTATCTATCTATCTATCTATCTATCTATCTATCTATCTATCTATCTATCTATCTATCTATCTATCTATCTATCTATCTATCTATCTATCTATCTATCTATCTATCTATCTATCTATCTATCTAGAGTGACTTACAGTTTATCTGTACACAGGTAGGTGAAGGTAGTGTTACAGTTTACCTGAAGAACATCTGCTAGGTGAAGGTAGTGTTACAGTTTACCTGTACACAGGTAGGTGAAGGTGGTGTTACAGTTTACCTGTACACAGGTAGGTGAAGGTGGTGTTACAGTTTACCTGTACACAGGTAGGTGAAGGTAGTGGTACAGTTTACCTGTACACAGGTAGGTGAAGGTAGTGTTACAGTTTACCTGTACACAGGTAGGTGAAGGTAGTGTTACAGTTTACCTGTACACAGGTAGGTGAAGGTGGTGTTACAGTTTACCTGTACACAGGTAGGTGAAGGTGGTGTTACAGTTTACCTGTACACAGGTAGGTGAAGGTAGTGGTACAGTTTACCTGTACACAGGTAGGTGAAGGTAGTGTTACAGTTTACCTGTACACAGGTAGGTGAAGGTGGTGTTACAGTTTATCTGTACACAGGTAGGTGAAGGTAGTGTTACCGTTTACCTGTACACAGGTAGGTGAAGGTAGTGTTACCGTTTACCTGTACACAGGTAGGTGAAGGTGGTGTTACAGTTTATCTGTACACAGGTAGGTGAAGGTAGTGTTACCGTTTACCTGTACACAGGTAGGTGAAGGTAGTGTTACCGTTTACCTGTACACAGGTAGGTGAAGGTAGTGTTACAGTTTACCTGTACACAGGTAGGTGAAGGTAGTGTTAGGAGTCTTAACCATTGGTATAGTGTATGGTGGTTACCCAGGTAGAGAACTGAGCCCCAGTCTACAGTATAGAGGGCAGAGGTGTAACACACTACCATATACAGACCACATTCATGGCTTATTTAAAGTTGAGGTGGGCTCTACATGGAATTGCACCTTGGGGTTAAACCTGTACAGACGTAGATATCCATTCTATAGCATGGCAGCGCATATATATATATATATATATATATATATATATATATATACACACACATTTTTATTTTTCTACATCAATTATACATGATTATAGTTGGTGATTATATTGCATGAAAGTTTCAAGATGCTCCAAAATAGTATATAAATAAATTCTGGTTCCTTTGACTTATACTAAAAGCTAAAAGTAGGGCTGGGCATCGCCACTGATTTTCCGGATCAATTCGATCCCGTTTCACAAGGTCCCAATTCAATTTGATTTCTGATTCAATTCAATTTGATTCAATTCAACATTGATTGATTTAGGGATATTTCAGTTACAATGCTAATTTTAAAGGTTGATCTTGGGATTATATGAATCAATATCAGATTATTCAAATGAAGATCGATTTTAATCGAAAAATAATAATTAAAATTAAAATAATTAAAAGTAAAGTCCTCTCCTGTGAAGCTGTCTTATGTATACTCAAAGAGAAGAAACTGACATATTCTGAAGGTTCTTCAGTAAAGACACTGGTTCTATCTGAAGAATCATTAAGGCATGCAAACGAGTGTTTATGGTTCTACACAGAACCACTGTCTTTACTACAGAACCCTTGAAGAGTCCTGTAGATCCACACTAGCATTACCTGACAGTCAGAATGACTCAGTTAAAAACTAAATTTCTAATAACAATAAAAAAGAAACAGACACTGACAGGAAATCTATGGAGCTGACCGTTCCTACACACAGAACCTAAACACTGAATACTGAGTCGCTCTGGACTGTAAGATATTAGGCAGCCGTAAAAATAAGCCTGTAGATCCTGTTAGTGCAGAAAAGACTTTACAGAAGAATTTAAACATATAAACACTGAAATATCACCAAAGAGCAGCGACCCTCAGTCTATTTACAGCAGACTGACAGTTCAGCTCAGCCAGACCAGCTGGAGACTCGTCACTGAGCGCAAACCTCAAGACAGACGTGGCTGAAGTTAGATTATTCTACAAATTCCCCGTTCCACCTTAAATGATGAAGCAGTTACATTCCAGTGCCTCAGTTAGCTTCTTATTCGAATTCCCCGTTCCACCTTAAACTATGAAGAAGTTACATTCCAGGGCCTCAGTTAGCCTCTTATTCTAATTCCCCGTTCCACCTTAAATTCTGAAGCAGTTACATTCCAGGGCCTCAGTTAGCCTCTTATTCTAATTCCCCATTCCACCTTAAATTATGAAGAAGTTACATTCCAGCGCCTCAGTTAGCTTCTTATTTGAATTCCCTGTTCCACCTTAAGTGATGCAGCAGTTACATTCTGTGCCTCAGTTAGCTTCTTATTTGAATTCCCCGTTCCACCTTAAGTGATGCAGCAGTTACATTCTGTGCCTCAGTTAGCTTCTTATTCTAATTCCCCATTCCACCTTAAATTATGAAGAAGTTACATTCCAGCGCCTCAGTTAGCTTCTTATTCTAATTCCCCATTCCACCTTAAATTATGAAGAAGTTACATTCCAGCGCCTCAGTTAGCTTCTTATTCTAATTCCCCGTCCCACCTTAAGTGATGCAGCAGTTACATTCTGTGCCTCAGTTAGCTTCTTATTTGAATTCCCCGTTCCACCTTAAATTCTGAAGCAGTTACATTCCAGGGCCTCAGTTAGCTTCTTATTAGAATTCCCCCGTTCCACCTTAAGTGATGCAGCAGTTATATTCTGACATTTTAGGTTAGTTAAACTTAGCTTCCAATTCGAATTCCCCGTTCCACCTTAAATACTGTAGCTGTTACTGCCTGGCGCATCTGGTTAGTTAAACTGAGCTTCTTACTCGAATTCTCCGTTCCACCTTAAATGGTACAGCGGGCGCCAAAATAAAACTGCGACACCATTTAAGGTGGAATAAGAAGCTACGTTCAGCTAACCAGATGCGCCAGACTGTAACAGATACACTACTTAAGGTGGAACGGGGAATTAGAATAACAAGCTACATTACACTAGCCTTAAACGTCAGAATGAAAGTATTGCATCACTTAAGGTGGAGCGAATAATTAGAATAAGAAGCTAAGTTCAGCTAACCAGATGCTCCAGACTGTAACAGATACACTATTTAAGGTGGAACGGGGAATTAGAATAACAAGCTACAGTACACTAGCCTTAAACGTCAGAATGAAACTACTGCATCACTTAAGGTGGAGCGAATAATTAGAATAAGAAGCTAAGTTCAGCTAACCAGATGCTCCAGACTGTACAGATACACTATTTAAGGTGGAACGGATAATTAAAATAAGAAGCTACGTTCAGCTAACCAGATGCGCCAGACTGTAACAGATACACTACTTAAGGTGGAAGGGGGAATTAGAATAACAAGCTACATTACACTAGCCTTAAACGTCAGAATGAAAGTATTGCATCACTTAAGGTGGAGCGAATAATTAGAATAAGAAGCTAAGTTCAGCTAACCAGATGCTCCAGACTGTAACAGATACACTATTTAAGGTGGAACGGGGAATTAGAATAACAAGCTACATTACACCAGCCTTAAATGTCAGAATATAACTGCTGCATAATTTAAGGTGGAACGGGAAATTGGGATAAGAAGCTACGTTTAGAAAACCAGCAGTTGAGCTTTTCCAGTAAACTGACAGCTCAGCTCAGCCTAAACAGCCAAACACCAGAAAAACGATCATAAAACCAGAAACTCAAACCTGCTCGTCCTCCTGCATGGACGCGGCGAGCGGTAAGCCGTCCGCCAGCCGAGCGATCATAGTCAGCAGCACCATGTTTGCGCCGTTTCTCTGTTTTTGCGCTGTTTTTTGCTGTTTGTCTCTAAAATTTCTGCGTGTTTCTGAAACCCAAACGCGCTGAGCTGGCCGGATATACGTGCCCGGGCGGTGCGGCTCTGTTATTGCTCCGGAGGAAGAAGATTCCAGCGCCTACAGTTCCGGGTACGTTCAGACCTGCTACGTCATACTTTACACGCAGGCTGGAGGTCAAAGTTCGTCTCTGCCGCGTCACAAACTGCAGACTGGAGGAAACGTGTCCACGAAATCAAACCTATTATTTTGTAACTGTGATGTTGAAACAACCGAAGACCTCTTTGTTTCAGGCTCTCATACTCAGCTGTTCTGGAAACAGTTCATGGAATGGTTTAACAACAAAACCAGTACATTTACTGAAATAGATTATAGTTATTAGATAATACTATTGTTTTTGGTGTAATATTAGATCATCCAAAACTGGACCTGTTGGTTAATATGTTGCTAATTTTGGCCAAATTCTTTATACATAAGTCTAAATTTATAAAAAAAAACCTACCCATCTTTACATGCTACTAAAATTTTATGAAATCCAAAATAGTTAAATATCTACAAAAACTACTGATAAATAACCCAGCTAATAAAGTAAAATCATTTGTATTTATTTTATTTTATTATTACTATGTATTTGTTGTCCTATATGTTTTTTTTTTGTCTTTTGTTTTTTCCGTATAGACAGTTTGATATTGAATGCTTGCTCTGGAAGATTGTTTCTACAGTTTATTTCTGTACAGTTTATTAAGTCAATGTTCTGTTTCTGTATAAGGTGTATTAGGGCACATTGCTGTCTCATGACTTTATAATGGTAGTGCCTTTATACCAGTGTTGTACATTTGAAGTTTTCAATAAAAAAAAAGAAAAGAAATAAAACCTATTTCCAAAATCGATAACAGCAACTAATTATTATTAATATTACAATAATAATATTATTGTTTATGCAATATAGCTAGTTCAGTATAAAAAATAATTTTAAATAATTTTTTATTTTAATTTTATTTATATTTAATTTTTTTAACTTTAGTATAAAGTGTTGTTATGGTAACAGACTAGGAGGGTTTGGGTTAGCTAACGTTTATATTAACTTTAGTCAGAAAGTACTCTCTGGCCACGTCCCAAACTGCACACCAGGTGATAACTAGCCCTAGTTTAGATTTAAATGGAGTCCCAGCACCCCTAAAGATTATAGTAAAAAATGTTTAATAGTAATTTGTGTCTGACAAGCTGAAAATGTTAAAACCATAGAGAGTATATGACTAAACCAATTATTTTAACATCGAAAAGACAGCAGACCCCCCTTGCCTTGCAAACTGGTTTGATCCAGATTCTCTTTTCGCATCGAACACATGGTGTCAGTGTTTTATCTGACTGGTGTTATGAGTCTAGTAAGTTTTGTAAAGGAGTATTTTTGTACTTTATCTCTCAGAACCAACACATTACAGTCTTTATAAGCAGTCCATATTTCTAATACACTCTTTATTCTGTTACTGTCAGCTAGGAGTGACTATCTGAAGATTTATTTTAATTTAGCAGGCTAATGCTGCAGGTGGTCTTTTTACTGTTTATACTGTTTTCTGATAAGGGTACCATGTAATGTGGAGTATCTAGTTTAGTTTGTAAAGTTAAATCTTTAAATTGATTTATCTAATAATTATCAGACATACAGATAATGTTATATTTTGTTTATTTATTTGTAATTTACTGTAATTCCACAAATGTTGTTCTACGTCACTATACATACAGTGATTTACTACCTTACCTACAGTGGAATCAGCTTATAGGTCATATTTAGGGGATAGAGTGGGCTTTGATTCATATTAGCAAATGTCAAACCCGCTCCTACACCCTTGCCTGCAGGTATCCCTCCACCGCAGATAGATTTTAAGGTCACAGTCTTCCCAAAGCTGTCATAAGTCACATCTCAGAGAAGAGGCAGCGTCTTCATAACCATTCATAACTTCTGTGTGGGAGTTTTTAGAGGTGGATGTCTGGTTACATTCACCACCACTGTGAACAACAATTCAGGCCTATATTCGTCTGTTTTGATCTAAAATGAAATGTTATATTCCCGAATGAGCAGGATTGAGCAGGAGTAGAGTGCTGCAGGAGCTGAACCGACCCAGCAGAATGAAATTACACCCAAAACATACGACTAGTGACTTTAAAAGAGAGGAAAAGAAGACGTGTGCTGGTGTTCACACAGTTTTATTTCAGCAATCAGTTTTAGTTCATTCAGATATGGGTTTATCCTGGAATGCCTGTAATTCCAGACACTTCTAGCACATTTCCACTTCTTTTCTCCTGAATCCTTTAGTTTACAGTGTTTATTTCATTATATACGTTTATGAATGTAGTAAACACTAACATCCCAATACATACATCAATAGCAAGCAGGTCTAATTACTGGACACGTGATTCCACTGGCCTAGGCTTCACTCAGCTTCACTCAGGATTCAGATTTAGTTTACTATGTGAAGATCAAACACGGGGCTTTGCTTTGAATAAACCTGTTTCAGGGTCAGTTTATGTTTTTTTATTTATTTCTTTTTTTGCAGTGACCGTCTCTCAGAAGTCAGTGCTATGTGATGAACGGTATTGTGAATGATGGTTGGACGGCTGGACGGAAAGGCTGCATGTCCATCCTGAAATAAAGAAAGGAGAAAGTGGCTTCGTCTCTTCTCTTCTTTACTTCTTAGCGTCCTGAACCTTCTGAATTTCCTGAAGGATGGAGATAAACAATGTTGTTAAATGGAAGGGGAATTCCAACAACTTTTAAAATTGCTCCACAGTGAAATGTTGGTGTGGTTTGGGGTGAAACAGTGACGGCGAATGGAACCGAACATCCGCCTCTAATTATTTTTCAATGCTGTCTCATTGTAGTGAAATAAAAAGAATATATATATATATATATATTAAGAATAATAGGAGTAATACAGCTGTGCTAATAGGCATTATATTACAAAGGAGCTCCTGTAATAGTTCAAGTATGAGATTGAGGTACAGAGTGTCCACTGTGGGATATACTGAAATACTAAGTCAGTATTTTGAGATTCGTTCTTGAGATGCTAATAAGTCATTATTTTAATATGCTAATTTTTTCAGACGCTGTCTAATTCAACTGAAGTACTAAGTCATTATTATGACATATCAAGTCATTGTACTGAAATTTTAAGTTATTAATTTTAGATAATTTCTTGATATTTTGAGATGCTAATTCATCATTTCATGGTGTTAAGTCGTTATTTTGAGATGCTGTCCTATTACTTTGATATCTTTTCTGTCCAAAGTAAAACAAATATCTCAAAAATAGTATTAGTACAGGAGAGGACAAAAACTTTCTTTAGTTTCAATGTAAGTCAATGGAACCAGATTTTTTCCCAAGCTATTTTGGAGCATTTCTATTGGTCCATTCATCATGACATTATCACACCATGTAAACGGTGGCTGGTGTGTGTACATGGCTGCCAAAGACGTTACCGATGCGCTGACCGAAACTTTGTTTTATTTTTAAAAGTCTGGGTCTAATTTGAGTGTTTTAGAGCTGCTCATGGTGGAGGGATACGTGCAGGGCATCGTGAGGTAAAACAATCCCCCACCATCACCAACGCTCCATATAAAACTGGTCACGGTGAAGGAACCTGAGACAAACCTCTCAGATTGACCTCCCAGCGCCGGCGCTGGATTACACAGTAAGGATACCAGACTGTCTGTAAGTCTGAGTCATATCAGATTAGATTTAGAAACGTTTAACTGGAGCTCAAATCTAAACACAGCCCTGAATCTGCAGCGGTGAGTAGAAGTGAATCTCAGTGAAACTAAATCAGAATAATTTTATAGAACTACCTCAATAAGAACACTTTTGAGCTTCTCGTAGGCTTCCTCCAAATCATCATTAACAATGACCAAATCAAAAACACCCGGTTCTTTACCTGCACAGAGAGAGCGAGAGCGAGAGAGAGAGAGAGAGAGAGAGAGAGAGAGATACTGTCAGCACTGAGGCAGATCAGGAATGAATGAGTGAATGAATAAATAAAAGAATCAATAAATAAATACACAAATGAATAAATGAATAAACCAACGAATGAATGAATAAATAAAATAATCAATAAATAAATACACAAATAAATAAATTAATACATAAATGAAAGAATGAATGAATGAATGCAAGAATTATTTAATTAGGTAATGAATAAATAAATCACTAAATGAATTAACAAATAAATGAATTACTAAATTAATTAATAAATAAATGAATAACTAAATTAATTAATAATTGAATGAATATATGAATTAATGAATGAATGAAAGAATGAATGAATGAATGCAAGAATTATTTAATTAGGTAATGAATAAATAAATTACTAAATTAATTAACAAATAAATGAATTACTAAATTAATTAATAAATAAACAAATTACTAAATTAATTAATAATTGAATGAATATATGAATTAATTAACAAAAATAATGAATGAATGAATGAATGAATGAATGAATGAATGTTTTATTTACTGAGCTCCATGTCGATCCGAGCTGCTTCCAGACGTTTCTGTAAACTCTCCTCCGTTTCTGTCTTCCTGTCTCTGAGACGCTGCTCCTGCAACACCAGTTCATATTCCTCAGTACAAGCTACACACTATACTACAATATATATATATATATATATATATATATATATATATATATATATATATATATATATATATATATATATATATATTGTATTATATTATATTATATTATATTATATTATATTATATTATATTATTATATTTATATTGGTCACTATATTTAAATATATTTAAAATCTGAAATATTTAAACTGCATAATGTTCTACAGCGTTTTAGAATCTGTAGCTCTGTTTATCAATCTGGCCAGAATTAATGTTTTACATTAATCTGTGACGTTGTGTTTAAAGATTTCAGAACTGTGGGATTAACTCTGAAGTTCACTGATGTCTCTGTGTTACCAGTATCTCCATGGACGGTGGCTGGATGGATATGTAGATGGGGTTCAGGTCCGTCTGCTTGATGTTTTTCACTCCTTGAATGTCGACGTCCAGGATGCAGATGAGGTTCTGGGCCTGGACGTCCTCTATAGATGACTTGCTGACGGGTGAAATCACAGAAAACACGTAAATTAAGGGCTGATCCTACATCAGTCTGCAAGTTCACGAAAAGCAAAGAAACATCCTGGTTCATCTGAACCACCCAAATCAGAAAAAACACCAGACCAACATACAACCTTAATCTGAGATACAATCACAATGTGTAGAGACTGCAGTCCCTCCTGATCACCTCCAGAGGGCGACAGATCCCTCCACATCCGCAGGAGTGATGACCTGTGTGATTGTATGGCTTCTGTCTGCCTGTGTTTAGGCTGCTCAGTCTTGGGCTTTGACTACTATACACTATAACTTATAACACAGCAGACGCGGTTCAGGTCCCGGGTGGAGATGAAATAACTCAAAGAGCCAGAATAAGAGGTAGATATATTCAGCTCATACAAAGCTCACTTTACAAAACCATTTATTATATTTAACAGAAGTTAATTTGTAACAAATTAAAAACAACAAGGTTTTTATGAACAAAAAAATAATTAAACGTATACAGAGAACCCGTCTGACCACAGTACACATTCCAGCTGTCTTTCAGAACATCTGAGATGATCGTTTTGATAGATAGATAGATAGATAGATAGATAGATAGATAGATAGATAGATAGATAGATAGATAGATAGATAGATAGACAGATAGATAGATAGATAGATAGATAGATAGATAGATAGGCAGGTTAATAGATAGATAGATAGATAAATAGATAGATAGATAGATAGATAGATAGATAGATAGATAGATAGATAGATAGATAGATAGATAGATAGATAGATAGGTTAATAGATAGATAGATAGATAGATAGATAGATAGATAGATAGATAGATACATATATACATAGATACATAGATAATAAGATAGATAGATAGATAGATAGATAGATAGATAGATAGATAGATAGATAAATAAAATACAGACAGATAGATAGGTAGATAGATAGATAGATAGATAGATAGATAAATAAAATACAGACAGATAGATAGATAGATAGATAGATAGATAGATAGATAAATAAAATACAGACAGATAGATAGATAGATAGATAGATAGATAGATAGATAGATAGATAGATAGATAGATAGATAGATAGATAGATAGATAGATAGATAGGCAGGTTAATAGATAGATAGATAGATAAATAGATAGATAGATAGATAGATAGATAGATAGATAGATAGATAGATAGATAGATAGATAGATAGATAGATAGATAGATAGATAGATAGAAAGGCAGGTTAATAGATAGATAGACAGACAGGTTAAGAGATAGATAGATAGATAGATAGATAGATAGAAAGGCAGGTTAATAGATAGATAGACAGACAGGTTAAGAGATAGATAGATAGATAGATAGACAGACAGATAGATAGATAGATAGATAGATAGATAGATAGATAGATAGATAGATAGATAGTTGTATAAAGTGCTGTTATCAAACTGAATGGTATGTAAGGTCTTTAGGAAGGAAGTGAGATGTTCCTCAGCAGCTCCTCTGTGTCTGTGTGGATTAGCAGGTTAGTGGGATTAGGGCGGAACGCCAGCTCCAGAGGTTCTTTTCTGTAATCTCACTGAGATTAAACTCAACACGGTGAGTACAGAGCAACAGGTGCGGCTGTGGATCTCTCCTGAGCTAACACCGACCACAGCAGCTTCAGTACCTCTTACCTCAGGTTACCTGAGCGTTCCCAAGGTTACATAAGGTCATTCTACAGGGTGGAGAAGGTCAGGAAGGTGGCCAGCGCTGGAAAAAGGCTAAATGTGGATACATGAATTTTGGGCATGTGTAACAAGAAACCCTTTACCTGGTGCCGTACATATTCCCGGAGAACTCAGCGTTCTCGATAAACTCTTGGTTGTCGATGGCCTCCTGCATCTTCTCCCTGGTGATGAAGTGGTAATCTGCAGCAGGAGCAGATGGAGGATTACTGGTAAGACCCACTGAGCTAAGACGGTTTGTTAAAGGCTATGGTAGGAGAGTCATGGTGTTTCTAATGTCCGGAGAACCTTCACTGGAGCAGATCACATCTACTCAACAACACACTCTGCACTGCCGGCGTAGAGGAGCAGAAAACATCTCATCTAATCCTTCACTGATCTGAAAGTAAACTTGAGTAGATGACAAATAATCATCTAATAAACCAATACGTTGATCCTCCCAGTAATTTACTGAATGATATGTGTGAGATGTTCATCATCATAAAGCTTTATAAAGGGTGTTCTATCACTTTTGCACTATAGTGATGAGGCATATCTGTCCTATTTTAGTGTCAGTGTTGAAGAAAGTAGTCCCCTATAAGAAAATACCATGTTGTAGCTTCATATCTTCCCAAATAAAAACAAGATAATAACTAACTACAGCAGAGGGCCAAAACCTTCTTTGCTGTCAGTGTAAGTTAATTGGTCCAGTCATCACAAAATTTGGGCACAATATAAAGACAAAATGTGGAGTTCAAATTATGTAGAAAACTAAAAACACAAATTATAAATGAAATACTTGGTTTTCATTGGACAGCAACAATATACTGTAAACAGAAAATAATCTGGGTCTGTTTATGTGATTGAGATGTAAATAAAATCATGGTTGTGGTTTGGTGCCAAATGCTCTACGTTAGAGAATCTAACTCTCTCTCGAAGTGGTCACAGTGGTGGTGAATGGAACAGAACATCCACCTCTAAAAAACTTTCTCACAGAAATGTTTGAAAATGGCTTTAGTTTCAGTTTCATGATTTAAAAAAATCACCTGTTAAACCACTCACGGTGGAGGGATACATGCAGGGCGTAGTAAAGCAAAGAAAGAGTAAAATGAGTGAAATGGTTTGGTGTGAATCACTCTGTTCTAGATACAGTCAGAATTGACTGTATCTAAAACCATCACCACTGTAAACATCACCACCACTGTAAACACCATCCTCACCACCACAGTAAACAACATCCCCCCCATGGTGAACATCTTAACCACCACTATAAACACCATCATCACCACTGTAAACACCATCATCACCATTATAAACACCATCACCACCACTGTAACCATCATCACCATCACTGTAAACACCACTATCACCACTGTAAACACCATCATTACCATTATAAACACCATCACCACCACTGTAAACATCACCACCAGTGTAAACACCACTATCACCACTGTAAACACCATCATTACCATTATAAACACCATCACCACCACTGTAAACATCACCACCAGTGTAAACACCACTATCACCACTGTAAACACCATCACCACCGCTGTAAACACCATCATCACCATTATAAACACCATCACCACCACTGTAACCATCATCACCATTATAAACACCATCACCATCACTGTAAACACCACCACCACCACTGTAAACACCATCACCACCACTGTAAACATCACCACCACTGTAAACACCATCACCACCACTGTAAACACCATCATCACCACCACTGTAAACACCATCACCATCACTGTAAACACCACCACCACCACCACTGTAAACACCATCACCACCACTGTAAACATCACCATCACTGTAAACACCATCACCATCACTGTAAACACCATCACCACCACTGTAAACACCATCACCACCACTGTAAACATCACCACCACTGTAAACATCACCACCACTGTAAACACCATCACCACCACTGTAAACACCATCATCACCACCACTGTAAACACCACCACTGTAAACATCACCACCACTGTAAACACCATCACCACCACTGTAAACACCATCATCACCACCACTGTAAACACCACCACCACCACCACTGAAAACACCATCTGAACCACTTCAGACCAAACCCCACTCTGTTTACACCTCACAAACTTAATTATAGCTATTTAGATTATTTTTATATTATTATTGATTTATGGTTAAATTAAACTCGTAATGATTTATATTTATAGTCAGTTAATAGGTAAAAATCATTTGCATGGTTATGTTAATGGAGTAGATGATATTGTTTGGAATTTCATGGAAATCCATACATGAGTTTTAAACTAAATGACCTACAAATCCACATAATAATAAAAAAGCTTCAGTGTGAACAGGTCCTGTTTGAAACTGGTGTTGTGAGTTATGAATGAGAAGCTGTGATGTATGATGACAGTACACTGACTGTATAACCTGAAGATCACTCCTCTACAGCAGGAGGTTCTACACAGTAGCAGACAGCACAACACCAACACGTCACTCACAGTCACAGCCGTTTCTACACACAGAGGCCTCGGGGCTCGGGGGCTGGAGGGGTGGGGGTCATTAGCATAACAGCAAGGTGTAATACGCTGAATTAGTAAAACCTAATTCTACATTTGAGGATGTGAAAGAGAACAAATTGGCACACGGTGTCGGTGATCATTAACTGGAATGTATGGACCTGGACGTCAGTTCGTTATCAGTGTCTGTATAAATCAAACCTTGCCAGCAGGTGGCGTGAGCTGCCTATCTCTCTGTGTGCAGGATGTTTTTATTGCTGAACACCGTGTGGTTTCACTTCCCAGAGTTGGTATTAATGATGATGATGGGTTAAAAAAAGCTGTCTTTATAACAGGTTTATGAATGCTTGAAAATGAGTTCATTAAAGGTTATTAATTAGGTTGTAAACACTTTAAAATCATTAATAAGCAGAGTGACCAGTTTAGAACCTGTTTTCATTTAAACTGTTAAAGCTCAGAATTTGATGTTTATGGATCTGACATTGTTTTTTTCCAGCAGTCAGCAGTAAACCTTTTAACTTCTAAACATATTTATATACATTATCTACAACAGTTCACGTTTACCTGCTTTATTAACGTGTTATAACTGTTTACTAATCATTTGTTGTGTTTATAAATGGACTAATGCCCATTAATAAACTAAAGTTCATAATCCACATTTCTTCCTCATCTCTATGTTACTGTATGTACTGCTGAGTGTCTCTATGTTACTGTATGTACTGCTGAGTGTCTGCGTTACTGTATGTACTGCTGAGTATCTCTATGTTACTGTATGTACTGCTGAGTGTATATGTTACTGTATGTACTGCTGAGTGTCTCTATGTTACTGTATGTACTGCTGAGTGTCTGTGTTACTGTATGTACTGCTGAGTGTCTCTATGTTACTGTATGTACTGCTGAGTGTCTGTGTTACTGTATGTACTACTGAGTATCTCTATGTTACTGTATGTACTGCTGAGTGTCTCTGTGTTACTGTATGTACTGCTGAGTATCTCTATGTTACCGTATGTACTGCTGAGTGTCTCTATGTTACTGTATGTACTGCTGAGTATCTCTATATTACTGTATGTACTGCTGAGTATCTCTATGTTACCGTATGTACTGCTGAGTGTCTCTATGTTACTGTATGTACTGCTGAGTGTCTATGTTACTGTATGTACTGCTGAGTATCTCTATGTTACCGTATGTACTGCTGAGTGTCTCTATGTTACTGTATGTACTGCTGAGTGTCTATGTTACTGTATGTACTGCTGAGTATCTCTATGTTACTGTATGTACTGCTGAGTATCTCTATATTACTGTATGTACTGCTGAGTGTCTCTATGTTACTGTATGTACTGCTGAGTATCTCTATATTACTGTATGTACTGCTGAGTGTCTCTATGTTACTGTATGTACTACTGAGTGTCTATGTTACTGTATGTACTGCTGAGTGTCTCTATGTTACTGTATGTACTGCTGAGTGTCTATGTTACTGTATGTACTGCTGAGTATCTCTATGTTACTGTATGTACTGCTGAGTGTCTATGTTACTGTATGTACTGCTGAGTGTCTCTATGTTACTGTATGTACTGCTGAGTGTCTCTATGTTACTGTATGTACTGCTGAGTATCTCTATGTTACTGTATGTACTACTGAGTGTCTCTATGTTACTGTATGTACTGCTGAGTATCTCTATATTACTGTATGTACTGCTGAGTATCTCTATGTTACTGTATGTACTACTGAGTGTCTCTATGTTACTGTATGTACTGCTGAGTATCTCTATGTTACTGTATGTACTGCTGAGTATCTCTATATTACTGTATGTACTGCTGAGTGTCTCTATGTTACTGTATGTACTGCTGAGTATCTCTATATTAATGTATGTACTGCTGAGTGTCTCTATGTTACTGTATGTACTGCTGAGTGTCTATGTTACTGTATGTACTGCAGAGTATCTCTATGTTACTGTATGTACTGCTGAGTATCTCTATGTTACTGTATGTATTGCTAAGTGTTTCTATGTTACTGTATGTACTGCTGAGTGTCTCTATGTTATTGTATGTACTGCTGAGTATCTGAGCCTCACACTGAACACAATAAGGGTTCGTCTACCCATTGTAACGTAGCCTATTGCCTATTGCTTTATTTTGATGTTCATATAATTTTTGATTCTTTCAAAAAATTCAAAAATTCACAATAGGATCAAGAATCATGAACTTATGTTTGATATTAAATCTTGTTGTGATGCTAATGATTTTCCAGGTGATTTCACCACTGGGTGGTCTCTTAGAGTAAAATAGGACACATCTAGAAAACACAGGGGGCTATTTTCACAAGCTTTTTACTCCAAAGTGCATCGAAATCTTAATAAAAACAAAATCAAGCATGACTTCTAATCATCTCATGGTGGCCTGAATGGTGAACCACTTTTCCTGCCAGTTTGAATTTGGGAAAGATGAAAGTAACCCCCCATCACGTTAATGATGAGAACGATCTGAGACGCTGATTATGATTCAGTAGCTGAAATATGATCTACACCTTCAGACGATACAGAGGATAGGACGTCTGCTACGGGTAGTAACGTAGCCCCCAGAAGCATTGGGAGACAATTGAGTCCTACGGAGAAAACAACAGAAGTCACATCGGGAGGAAAGGCTTTACCCCCATCACTTCTGAAACACTTCACTTGGGAGTAAGAAGCGACAGAGCGTCACTGTCAGCGTGTGGTGAAGTCACGGTCCAGCCTCGCTCTGAGGGCGGAAGGGCTTTGTTTAGAAAGGGAATTATGGGTAGAGAGGTTGGTGTCCTGTAGACTGATCCAAATTGTGAAGATTGTGTATACCTGCGCCATGACATTCCAAGAATTTGGAAAATTACGGATTTATCATTTTCTCTATTGGAATATTTAAAGTTGTTTTAACCCAATTTTAATCTCCTTTAATACCCATTTTAACCCCATTGTTACCCCATTTAAATCCATTTTAACCCCACTGTAAACCCATTCAAACCCATGGTAAAGATATTAAAGGCCAATTTTAACCTCATTTTAATATATTTTAACACCACTTTTACCCCATTTAAACTGAAATTAACCCCACTGTTACCCCTTTTAAGCCCATTTTAAGCCCATTTTAACACCAGCTTACCTTTGCCGTCCTCTTCTCCGGGACGAGGGTTCCTGGTTGTATCTGTGTTATTTAGAAAATTAAGTTTAATGAAATGTATTAAAGAGTCTGTCTGACGCAGATCAAATCAAATCCAAGTTTATTTGTCACAGAGTCATACACGGTACAACTAGCAGTGAAATGCTCTGATAACTGCCCGCTTACATTAAATATTAATAAAAATAAACAATAAAAGTAAATCATACACATAAATATACACTATAGAACAAAGAAGTGTGCGGTGGGGAGGAGGAGGTGAAGGAGGAATGAGGTTACTCACGGGAGACGCTGAATCCAAAGACGCCCTCATATTCTTTCATCAGCCTCTTGAGCAGGGTGCTTTTCCCGGCCCCTGACGGGCCGCTCAGAACTACTGGCCTGGGTCCGGACATTTATTTACCTGGGACGTAAACAAAACACACTTTCTACAGACTGAAAGTACTCAGTTCTACTTAGACGACCACAGAACAGCGGCAGGTTTACTAAAGAGGCACAAATTACTGACTGTGGACTCTAGTGCCATCTAGCATTTGATGGAGGAACTGCAGGGTCCTGTGACCAAAGGGTCTCGTGCAGGGCAGCAGCAACCCTTAACTCACCAACTTCAGATTTTACATGCAGCTGTTTGCAAATGTTTGGGACACACTTGGTCCAGTTCCATGGTGTGTTGCCTTTCTGGTGTCAATAAGTGAACATGTTCTCTACGTAGAACACACTAACACACAATTTCTAATTTAGAAGTTGCTACACAGGGGGAAGTGCCATTGCCTCACAGCTACAGCGGCCCAGGTAGATTTTTCATGGGCCAACCAGGATCATCCTGGGGGCATTTATGGGCTGGAGATTATGGAAGCAGCCTTGTGATTAGAAATGTGCCGATTCAACCCCTGAACCAACAGGAGGACCCTCAGGAGACTGGCCCCATACATTTACAGACAGGGTTTTTCCTGAAGGCCATTAAATGACAATATAATATGCTTGCTGTACTCTTAGGATACTTTGATGTTGTAAATATATTGAAAATATTGGTGAAAAGCAGTATAAACATTGTTATACTAATGTTATATATATATATATATATATATATATATATATATATATATATATATATATATATATATATATATATTCAGCGAATCACATAGTACTGGGCAAAAGTCTCAGCCACCTGAAGTTGTACATATTTGTAATTGTTATATATTTAAACATTTATATATTTATATGTATAAACCATCTGGTTAGAATGCATTTATTTGCTTATATAGAATAAAAATATTAGAATAAAAGCAATAATATTAATACAGTATGTATTCTTTTGCATGTTTGAGTTACATATGGATCCACTGTGGAAAAGAATTTCCTCCTAGGAGAGAAACACTATTTATCAATGACTTTCTGTTGGTCAGTGTGTTCATTTAACCCTTTCCGTTACATTATAAAGTGTTTTACAAGCATAAACAAGCGTTAGCTGCCTTCACACAGTACTATATTGTCCTTTAATGGCCTTCAGGAAAAGACCTGGATGTTGAATCTATCCAGGTGTGGTCCAGTCCAGCTCTGTGCAGTTAATAGAGCCATGCATGGACAGATACAGCCTCTTCTCATATCCATCTCTAAGGCCAGTCTCCTGATGCTGGCACTAGTAACTCTATTTAGTGGTCTCTGTACAAAGTCCAAGTACTTTTTGAAAACAAACAATGACAAGTATTTCTACTGTATCTAAATAAAATTAATTTCCTCATTCAAGCTTATAATTTATGAATTCCTCAATGTCCTTGTTTCAGATCGTCACAAATCCTGGTTAATTATTTTTTTAATAATGTGTTCACTATGGAGTTTGATAGACATTTATAAACATTTGCAGTCAGGGACATGTTTACAAACATTTTTTTGTTCATAAAGTAAATAAATAAGAATTAAAATAATGATTTAAGATCAAATACAAGATTTTTAATGAACTCTTGGAACAATAAATACTGAAATAAACTGATTTCAATAGATTTACCAAAGAGATACTCAGCAGTACATACAGTAACACAGGAAGTGAATACGGGTTTGAGCCAAGCTGTGCATTAGAAGGGGTTCGCTTGACTATGCTCGTGGAGATCTACCTTCCTGAAGACTTCAGCTCCAACCCCAACTGACCCACCTGATCTAATTATGGCTCCCCTGATTGGCTGAATGAAGTGTGTTAGTATCAGATTGGGAGTTATATAGTCTTTCTTAAAGGTATAAACACAGGATTTAATCCATTACCAAAAAGCTAATTATATAAATCTCTTTATCACCATGTGAAAGCACTTGTTGCTGTTTACATTGTGTTCATTTAATTGTATGATGTCAATATCTGCTTACATTGATTTATATAAAAATAAAGTAAATAATATTATAATAAAAATAAAGTAAACTGTTTTTTTTCTTTTCATGTAAAGTCTTCACTTTGCAGATTAACATTATTAACTTTTGTTAAAAACATTCTTCATATCTATATTTAGGAATATATATACATATATACTTAGTAGTATATATGAATATACTCACATAACTAAACAAACAGCTAAGCAGGACTAAAATATAAAATAAAACTAAAAATAAACTATTCATGTACATTTTGAATTTAAGTCTTTTATTTTTACTGGTAAATATCTAAATATCTATCTATTTATTTATTTTTTCTTATTTTTTTATTCATTCCATGCCAGTTAAGCCAGATTTTAGCAGCTAAGAGCATTATCTTGTTTGGGGGAATATAAGGAGCAAAAATCTCAATTTCAACAAAACTTCAAAGCTCTTTTTTTAGTTATAAGTTTTTTTAGTTTGCCAAACCAAATTCTCAATTGCATCAGAAATCTTACATAAATGTTTAATAACTGTTTCTGAAATATGACTAAAATATGCGGTAAAGAGAGAAACATTTCACTTTTAAAATATTTCATGTTCCACTATAAATTCCAAGTTATTAAAATGGTACAGTTTTGAAAAATAAAAATTAATAACTAAAAAACTGTTGGTGACATAGTTTTGAAATTGTGCTTGTTTGCAATACTTAAACAGAAGTTTTTTTTTTTTTACTTAAGAAGGCCACTGTCCTACTCAGCAGAATTGATTTTGCAGTGCATTATGGGGCATTTGTGGGTTTAAACTGTGGTTAAAAATGGCCTAAGGAGGTCAGGTTAGGCCAGTGAAGAGGATTAGCGGGAGCAGCAGAAGCCAAGTGAGCTGAGACTTGCCTGACCACATGCGTTCACGCTAAACTTATCCCTCCTTCCTCTTTTCCCAGATCACATGACCCGGTTGTTCCAATTCCACTGTTCCATTCAACAGATAAACAGTGTAGCTGAGGTCTGATTAGCAAATGCATCACAAATATCCACCACAATGTCATGTAACCTACTTCTGCGGTCTTTGTAAGCGATGAAGTAGGTGATTGACTTGATTTATTGATGTTTTTCTTAGAATAAATATGATAACGTCTTTTTTATTGCACCGTTTTTGGTAATTTGCTGAATTTAACATTACATAAATCATAAATTAATTTTATAAAAGGTTTTATATAATATTACTCAAGCATTTGCATGGGACTGGCCATTTTTCTTTATTTAGCAGCATCAAATATATCCCAGACTCAAATGTGAGTTAATGAATGAATTAATGAAACATGGTCAAATTACATTTTTTTTAAATTAAAATATCTCTCTAGTAAGAAAATATATATAGAGAGAGTGGGGTTAAAACATACCCTGGGACTTTTCAAGTTGCGTTTTATTCACTATTCTAACATACTTTTTTAATATTAAAAAAAAAAATCTTCTAATCCATTAAAACTCCTTCGTGGGCTCTACTGACTTGTTGAAGAATTTCAAACTATATACACCAGCACACAAAAAAATTTACAATGGTCAAATATTGCTTAAAATGTGTTGCTAAATAATCACTGTTCTGTATGTATCTATTAATTTGAACTGTTCTTTTTATGTAAGATCTGAGATATTCACAGTAAACATATGATCAGTTCTAAAAAGGTATTATATTAGAAGTTAAATCTTAATAATTTTTAGCTGTGTTTATCAATCTGGCCACAGCTAACATTCTATTATGTTTATGTACAGCTTCTTAAGGTTCTACTAACGACCAAGTTCAACAGAACCAGCGTTTTATAGTCAATGTGTACATTTGTCTGCAGCACTGATTCCAATTTTATGAATTCTCCAGCCCTAAAATTAGTTCTTCAAGGGTTCTTTAGTTCTAAAGGCAAAGCTTCTGTGTAGTATGTACTATATGGTTCTATACTATAATACTAATTATATTACTATAAATGGTTCTGCGTGTATTTAAGTAATGGTTCTCTGTAGCCCTATTGGAGCTGGATTAGTAATATCTGGGGAGGTGGTGTAATTTGAGTGATTCCTGCAGCCTCCGTGGTTGTATTTATCATTTTTAACACGCCTGCTCAGTAATAATTAAGATGTGAATGACCTCTTATAACTCAGAGCTCCTCAGTATTTATGGTATATACTATAGAATTATGATATATAGTATAGAATCCAGATCTTAGTAATGTAATAACACAACTGGATAAAAGAAAATAAATGAGGCTGAAGTTATAGCTTCCTACTCTTCAGCTACTGATTCAAATGTTCTCGTTCCACCTTTAATAACCACTGAACTGTTTAAGGTGGAATGAGAAGATTGGAACCAGAACCGGACCAGCATCTTAGAAAACAGCGCCTCCCTTTATTTTCTATTGTTGGCCTGAAGACAAAACAGAGCTTGATTTGACCCTCGATCCTAAAGTTTATTACAGCAGCATATTATTTTGGGTATATATATATATATATATATATATATATATATCTATATATATATATATATATATATATATATATAGTACTGTGTAGTTTGAGACTCTTGGGGACATTATTACATTTAAAAAGCCTTTTGTTTTAGTTAGGAAGTTTTTATTTACTCAGTAAACACTTTATTATTAAATATTAAACAGTATTAATAGAGTAAGTAGTGCTTTTACACTTTATTATTAAATATTAAACAGTATTAATAGAGTAAGTAGTGCTTTTACACTTTATTATTAAATATTAATCAGTATTAATAGAGTAAGTAGACCTTTTTCATACGTCAGTGTGTTTATTGAACCCTTTCCAAGATTCTCCTTGTGGAAACAACCCAGTATTATTATCAGTTCTCATCTAATACCTGCTTTGACTGCTCAGTACTTCATTAAGATAAATCAAGATTTACTGCTGAAGGAACTGAACACATTCATACAATGTCTGGGGCGTCCAGGAGAAATCTGGAACCTAACTTTGTTCTTCAAACTGGATCAAGATCTGATCTACTTCTCTCACAATAACATATTCATGTAACTTTGTATTTATGTATGATTATTTACATCTGTTCTAATCAGATCTGCTGTTCTTACTGGAGAATATACACTTATTGATCAGATAAAGACTTGCAGTAGTAAAGATCACAGATTTGCACGACTAAGCTTGGAGGCCCGAACCAAATGTGAAAGGGTAGATGTTTAAAAGAGCAGTGCTTACCTGGTCGATGCTCAGATGCAGTGTGAGGGAGTGACTGAGTGTAATCGGCTGACCTGCTGCTCCAGATTACTGCCAGCGACAATTACCACCTCATCCACTCACGACAGCCAATCAGACTGCAGGCCGCTTGTGTTGCCATCATGCCCTAAGAGGTCATCAGCCGTGGAGCTTAACCAGAGTACCTCCCGACAGCCTACAAACACTGAGCTGCCAGTTTAATAGGAACTCCACACTCATTGACGAGACACTGACTAACTGACCAAATAACTAACACACACTTACACTCAATCAAATCCTCACAGCAATGTTTCAACATCAGTAACCTGACCTCACTAACACTCAATCAAATCCTCACAGCAATGTTCCAATATCAGTACCTGACCTCACTAACACTCAATCAAATCCTCACAGCAATGTTCCAATATCAGTATCTGACCTCACTAACACTCAATCAAATCCTCACAGCAATGTTTCAACATCAGTATCTGACCTCACTAACACTCAATCAAATCCTCACAGCAATGTTTCAACATCAGTAACCTGACCTCACTAACACTCAATCAAATCTTCACAGCAATGTTCAACATCAGTACCTGACCTCACTAACACTCAATCAAATCCTCACAGCAATGTTTCAACATCAGTACCTGACCTCACGAACACTCAATCAGATCCTCACATCAATGTTTCAACATCAGTACCTGACCTCACTAACACTCAATCAAATCCTCACAGAAATGTTCAACATCAGTACCTGACCTCACTAATACCCAATCAAATCCTAACAGCAATGTTCCAACATCAGTACCTGACCTCACTAATACTCAATCAAATCCTCACAGCAATGTTTAACATTAGTACCTGACCTCACTAATACTCAATCAAATCCTCACAGCAATGTTCAACATCAGTACCTGACCTCACTAATACCCAATCAAATCCTAACAGCAATGTTCCAACACCAGTACCTGACCTCACTAACACTCAATCAGATCCTCACAGCAATGTTCAACATCAGTACCTGACCTCACTAATACTCAATCAAATCCTCACAGCAATGTTTAACATTAGTACCTGACCTCACTAATACTCAATCAAATCCTCACAGGAATGTTCCAACATCCAGTATAAAGCCTTTCCAGAAGGAGGAACAAATTCACTATTAATACCTTCATTTCTGAAGAAACGCTGGTGTCTACAAACATTTGGACAAATAATTTACGTGTATATGCAAAAACCTGCTGAATTTAGTTCAGACTTGATGACTCGTCACTGTCGAGTCTCTCTCGGCAGCTGGACCTCGTTAGATCACATCCGTCCTTTTGGCACCACAGTGAGTGAGTGAGCACTGATGAAGCCACAGCAGGTGACACTGTGCTCAGGATTTAATGATCCAGCATCACCCAGACGGAGGGTTAATCCAGAGCTAACCTAATTCCACCCAGAGACACTGTTGTCTCCTGAGAGAGCTGCTCTGTCACTGCTTTAGACGCCTCAGCCATGCTTCCTGTTAGCCCTGTGCTAATTTTACCCCCCCCTGTTTTGCATGGTGAACATCAACAGCAGGGCAAAACACTTGTGTTCTAATCAACACCATCATAACAATCACCATCAAACATTATCACCATCATCATCACAATTACCACCAACACAGTCATCAGCATTACCACCACAGACACTGCCATCAACATCACCGGCAGAATATCACCAATGCAATCATCATCAACACAACTATCATCATCACCAACACCACCATCACTAACATAATCAACAAGAATATCACAGACACCATCATCCCCAACATAATCATCAGGAATATCACAGATACCATCATCACCAACATAATCACCAAGAATATCACAGACACCATCATCCCCAACATAATCATCAGGAATATCACAAATACCATCATCACCAACATAATCACCAAGAATATCACAGACACCACCATTCCCAAAACAATCACCAAGAATATCACAGACACCATCTTTACCAACATAATCATCAAGAATATCACAGACACCATCTTTACCAACATAATCACCAAGAATATCACAGACGCCATCATCACCAACATAATCACCAAGAATATCACAGATACCATCGTCACCAACATAATCACCAAGAATATCACAGACACCATCTTTACCAACATAATCACCAAGAATATCACAGACACCATCTTTACCAACATAATCACCAAGAATATCACAGACGCCATCATCACCAACATAATCACCAAGAATATCACAGACGCCATCACCACCAACATAATCACCAAGAATATCACAGACACCATCTTTACCAACACAATCACCAAGAATATCACAGACGCCATCATCACCAACATAATCACCAAGAATATCACAGACACCATCATCACCAACATAATCACCAAGAATATCACAGACACCACCATTCCCAACACAATCACCAAGAATATCACAGACACCATCTTTACCAACATAATCACCAAGAATATCACAGACGCCATCATCACCAACATAATCACCAAGAATATCACAGACACCATCTTTACCAACATAATCACCAAGAATATCACAGATACCATCATCACCAACATAATCACCAAGAATATCACAGACACCATCATCACCAACACAATCACCAAGAATATCACAGACACCACCATTCCCAACACAATCACCAAGAATATCACAGACACCATCTTTACCAACATAATCATCAAGAATATCACAGACACCATCTTTACCAACATAATCACCAAGAATATCACAGACGCCATCATCACCAACATAATCACCAAGAATATCACAGATACCATCGTCACCAACATAATCACCAAGAATATCACAGACACCATCTTTACCAACATAATCACCAAGAATATCACAGATACCATCATCACCAACATAATCACCAAGAATATCACAGACACCATCATCACCAACACAATCACCAAGAATATCACAGACGCCATTATCCCCAACATAATCACCAAGAATATCACAGACGCCATCATCCCCAACATAATCACCAAGAATATCACAGATGCCATCATCACCAACACAATTGCCAAGAATATCACAGACATCGTCATCACCAACATAATCACCAAGAATATCACAGACACCACAATCACCACTGTAATCACCAAGAATATCACAGATACCATCATCACCAACACAATTGCCAAGAATATCACAGATACCATCATCACCTATGTAATCACCAAGAATATCACAGATATCTTCATCACCTCTGTAATCACCAAGAATATCACTGACACAATTATCACTAACATAATCACCAAGAATATCACAGACACCATCATCACTAACATAATCACCAAGAATATCACAGACACTATAATCACCAACACAATCACCAAGAATATCACAGACACCATCATCACAAACATAATCACCAAGAATATCACAGACACCATAATCACCTCTGTTATCACCAAGAATATCACAGACACCATCATCACCAACATAATCACCAAGAATATCACAGACGCCATCATCACCAACATAATCACCAAAAAAAATCACAGACACAATCAACAATGTAATCAACAATAATCACTATCAGCAACACAATCACAAACACCAGCTTTGACACTATCATCATTAGCAACATCATCACTAATCACATCGTTACCACCGGCATTATCACCATGATCACCACCACCATCATCTTCATGACATAAACATCTTCACCACCACCATTATAATCAATAATCGTCCCCAGTATGATGACCCACAAGGGACACCATCATCACCATCGCCACCATTACATCATATCACCCTACCATAATAATAATCATCATCATCACTGTCATCATCCCTACCATCATAACCATCATTATTGTCAACATGGTCATAATCAATCCCATGATCATCACTAGTGACAGTCACCACATCACATCATTACTACCATCATAGTCATCATCCTCCCTACCACTAACTATAATCACCATCATCATCATTATCACTGTCATCATCACTACCATCACCATCATCATAATCTCTACAATCATCATCATCATTATCACTGTCATCATCACAACCATCATCATAATCTCTACAATCATCATCATCACCATTATCACTGTCAATCACTACCATCACCATCATCACTATCATCATCCCTGCCATTATCTACAATCATCACAATCTCTACAATCATCATCATCATGATCACAATCTCTACAATCATCATCATCATCATCACTGCCAATCACTACCATCACCATCATCATAATCTCTACAATCATCATCATCATCATCACTGTCATCATCACAACCATCATCATAATCTCTACAATCATCATCATCATTATCACTGTCAATCACTACCATCACCATCATCATAATCTCTACAATCATCATCATCATTATCACTGTCAATCACTACATCACCATCATCACTATCATCATCCCTGCCATTATCTACAATCATCACAATCTCTACAATCATCATCATCATGATCACAATCTCTACAATCATCATCATCATCATCACTGCCAATCACTACCATCACCATCATCATAATCTCTACAATCATCATCATCATCATCACTGCCATAATAACTGGCATCACCATCACCACTGTCATCATCCCTGCCATCATCATCATCATCATCATCATCATCACTGTCATCACTACCATCATCATCATCACTATCATCATCCCTGCCATTATCATCATCATCATTATCACTGTCATGATCACTACCATCATTATTAGTGTCATCATTGCTACCATCATCAATGCGATCATCACTATCTTTATCCCATCATCATCAGCACTGTCATTATCAGTAGCATGATCATCATCATCACCATCACCGCTGTGTTTGATGTGACTGTCCTCCTCAGGCTGATCCCAAATCAGGTTTAATGAAACAGAG
>CM038710.1:46099969-46119969 GCA_021613375.1 Megaleporinus macrocephalus | reverse complement strand
ACTTTACATCTACAAGGTGGACCAGCAAGTAGTAGGAGTGTCTAATAGAGTGGACAGTGAGTGGACACAGTGTTTAAACCCTCCAGTTTATTTCTGGCACTGAAAAATGTATTACTTGTACATAAAAGCTGGTTTTATAGAAAACGAAACAAACAAACGGACTGTAAACAAACAAAGTAAACAATTTCTTTTAAAGTAATGCAGGTGAATTATATTTTAAGCATGTCTCTTTACAGATTCTCTGATGTTTATTAGGGATGCATCGATTCTTTCAGACCAAATTCATGTTTCATAGTACTTGTTGATACCGAGTCTGATACTCACGAACCTACTGATGAGCAGTTGTTAGTGAAAAGGTGTGTAATGTACTGTAACAGGTACATGCTCTTCTCTACAGCTACAGCCAGAGTACATTTCATAGTTTTGATCCTCGTCTGTCTCTCTCAACAACGGTCTCTGTAACGCAGCGGGCAGGAATCCCATCCGAGGAGTTCACATGTTAGTGTTTATGTCTTGTTGGAGTCGTCTGATTGGCTGGTTGAGCTGTAGGTGAATGTCCTCAATCGTCAAGTCAGGGTTTATTTATATGCGCCTTTTACAACAGGTGTTGTCGCAAAGCAGCTTAACAGAAAATCCCGGTCTCCCAGTGAGCGTCGCCGGGAGCAACAGTGGTAAGACAAACTCGAGAAGAACCAGACCAGAGAGGGGAACCCGTCTTCCTCTGGTCCACAAATATAATAAGAATACAATGGGCTACTTTATGCATATATATAGGAGTAGTAATTGTTACTAGTCTAGGTGGCTCATGTGACTGTCATGTGACGGTATATTTAATAATAATAATAATAATAATAATAATAATAATAATAATAATAATCTGTACTAAACTGAACTGAGCTCCACAGTTTAGAAGCAGAAGAGCTGAAAGAGTCTCTCCAGGTTCTCTGTATGTTACTGAAGGTGTTTGTACAGAAGGTCAGTATCTGCAGATCTAAGATCAGCAGCTGGAACATAAACAGAGAGACGTTCTGTGATGTAGCAGGTTCTAGATTATCTCGAGCTTTATAGACGAGTACAGAAGTTTAAAGTCTGTTCTAAAAGATACAGGTATCAGTGCAGCTCTTTTAAACAGGACTGATCTGAGATCTGTTTAGTGTTTGTTAGGATCCCAGCTGCTTGTGCCTCTGCCATTACAGTGAACAACTCGGACCATTACAGTGATCAACTCTGACCATTACAGTGATCTACTCTGACCATTACAGTGATCTACTCTGACCATTACAGTGATCAACTCTAACCATTATAGTGATCAACTCTGACCATTACAGTGATCAACTCTAACCATTATAGTGATCAACTCTGACCATTACAGTGATCAACTCTAACCATTATAGTGATCAACTCTGACCATTATAGTGATCTACTCTGACCCTACTACGTTGATCAACTCTGACCATTACAGTGATCAACTCTAACCATTATAGTGATCAACTCTGACCATTATAGTGATCTACTCTGACCATTACAGTGAACAACTCTAACCATTATAGTGATCAACTCTGACCATTACAGTGATCAACTCTAACCATTATAGTGATCAACTCTGACCATTACAGTGATCAACTCTAACCATTATAGTTGATCAACTCTGACCATACAGTGATCAACTCTAACCATTATAGAGGATCAACTCTGGACCATTATAGTGATCTACTCTGACCATTACAGTGAACACTCTGACCATTACAGTGATCAACTCTGATCATTACAGTGATCAACTCTGACCATTACGTTGATCAACTCTGATCATTACAGTGATCAACTCTGACCATTACAGCGATTAACTCTGACCATTACAGCGATTAACTCTGACCATTACAGTGATCAACTCTGACCATTACAGTGATCAACTCTGATCATTACAGTGATCAAATCTGACCATTACAGTGATCAACTCTAATCATTACAGTGATCAGCCCTGCTGTAACAAACAAATGAACGATATTCTCTGTGCTGCTCTGAGATAGAAAAGGGCTGAAATTTAGTGAATAATTCTCAAATGATAAAAAGCTTTAGTGACTGTGTTTACATGTGGAAAAAAAATACGTTGCGTGGTATCAGCTGGCATGTATTGGTCCGATACCTGATCCCAGTATTGGCATCGATGCATCCCTACGTGCTATTATACCACATGGTACCTGTCAGTGTGCTACTGTGTATATATGGTGCAGCCCTGCTGTGTCGCTGAAGAGCAGCTGGACGGCTCTCTGTAGCCTCGAAACACTAGAGCGTCCATGAATAAAGCACTAGACTGCTTGAAGAGTTTGGGTTGTTCTGTAGCTGGGGTCCAGCAGACGGAGCTTTTCCAGTCAGCTCGTGGTCTGGTCCAGTTAAAAGCCTGTTTATTTCCTCCTCTGGTTGGATCAGGAAGCGCTGAGTGAGTGATCTCCTCAAGTGCAATCAGGTCAGTCTGTCTGAGACCCCTAGTCACAAAAACACACGCCTCAGGTCCCCCGGGGAGGTGATGGTGTTGCACTGCGGACACAGCTTCTTCGCTCCCTGTCAGATCACACACAGTCAGTTAGTACAGTCTAACAGTCTGTTCCTCATTAGATCTTAAACTCAACCTGATATATATGGAATAAACATTGATATATATGGAATGAATATTGTTATATATGGAATGAACATTGATATATATGGAATAAACATTGATATATATGGAATGAACACTGATATATATGGAATAAACACTGATATATATGGAATGAATATTTATATATATGGAATGAATATTGTTATATATGGAATGAACACTGATATATATGGAATAAACATTGATATATATGGAATGAATATTGTTATATATGGAATGAACATTGATATATATGGAATGAACACTGATATATATGGAATAAACATTGATATATATGGAATGAATATTGTTATATATGGAATGAACATTGATATATATGGAATGAACACTGATATATATGGAATGAACACTGATATATATGGAATAAACATTGATATATATGGAATGAATATTGTTATATATGGAATGAACATTGATATATATGGAATGAACACTGATATATATGGAATAAACATTGATATATATGGAATGAATATTGTTATATATGGAATGAACATTGATATATATAGAATGAACACTGATATATATGGAATGAATATTTATATATATGGAATGAATATTTATATATATGGAATGAACATTGATATATATGGAATAAACATTGATATATATGTAATGAATATTGTTATATATAGAATGAATATTGATATATATGGAATGAATATTGATATATATGGAACGAACATTGATATATATGGAATGAACACTGATATATATGGAATGAATAGTGATATATATGGAATGAACATTGATATATATGGAATGAACATTGATATATATGGAATGAACACTGATATATATGGAATGAACATTGATATATATGGAATGAATATTGATATATATGGAATGAACACTGATATATATGGAACGAACATTGATATATATGGAATGAATATTGATATATATGGAATGAATATTGTTATATATGGAATGAATATTGTTATATATGGAATGAATATTGATATATATGGAATGAATATTGATATATATGGAATGAACATTGATATATATGGAATGAACACTGATATATATGGAACGAACATTGATATATATGGAATGAATATTGTTATATATGGAATGAACACTGATATATATGGAATAAACACTGATATATATGGAATGAGCATTGATATATATGGAACGAATATTGTTATATATGGAATGAACATTGATATATATGGAATGAATATTGTTATATATGGAATGAACATTGATATATATGGAACAAACATTGATATATATGGAATGAACATTGATATATATGGAATGAACATTGATATTTATGGAATGAATATTGTTATATATGGAATGAACATGTATATATATGCAATTAACATTGATATATATGGAATGAATATTGTTATATATGGAATGAACATTGATATATATGAAACGAACATTGATTTATATGGAACGAACATGATGTATATGGGTGGCTTGTTCACAATAATTTAGTAGCAATATTTAGTGTCTAATATTTTTCATGTATGTTAAACTAGGCAAAAAAAATAGAAACTGTGAACAAAATATTATTAAAATATATGTATATTACTACAAATACTAAAAATAAAAACAACTGCCTGTAAACACTGTCACTTAGAAATGTGAAGTCTTTTGCATTTGACTGAAAATACCCACTATACACAACCCTGGTCCTGCTGATTTACCTGCTCGAACACAGATAAACAGCGACTAACAGCTTTAGAGAGAATTTATAAAGAAACGCTGATAACTGCTCTGTAGTGATGGTCAGGTGTGTGTTTCTCACCAGTGTGCGGAGCCAGCACTCCTCACAGTGCACATGCCAGCACTGGATGGACGTCAGTGGTATCGTGTACGAGTCCTACAGACACAAATGTTCCAAAACACATGCAAAATGTTAGTTAATGTGTTCTTTCAACGTTTTAATAATGAAGCACCCAAAAAACTGCTTAAATGTATTTATCTTGGTAGTATATATACATATGTTATATATATATATATATATATATATATATATATATATATATATATATATATATATATATAATATATATAATACATACAAAACCCTATATATACACCCTAATATATCCTAACCTTACCCTATAAATACTACTGCCAAATCCAAGGCCCCTACGCTTTTTAAAAGCATAAAAGTCTAATTAATAAGTGTTTGTTTACCAGTAAGAACAGCAGATCTGATTAGAACAGATGTAAATAATCAGACATACAATACAAAGTAACATGAATATGTTATTGTGAGAGAAGTAGATCAGATCTTGATCCAGTTTGAAGAACATTGTATGAATGTGTTCAGTTCCTTCAGCAGCAAATCTTGATTTAGCTTAATGAAGTACTGAGCAGTCAAAGCAGGTATTAGATGAGAACTGATAATAATACTGGGTTGTTTCCATATTGCATAACTATATATATATATATATATATATATATATATATATATATATATATATATATATATATATATACTATAACTATATATATAAATGTATGTGTGTGTGTGTGTGTGTGTGTGTGAGTGTGAGTGTGTGTGAGTGTGAGTATGTGTGTGTGTGTGTGTGTGAGAGTGTGAGTGTGTGTGTGAGAGTGTGAGTGTGAGTGTGTGTGTGTGTATACAGAAAGCAGGCCCACCATGCAGATGAGACATTTGATTCGATCTCCTCGAGTCAGCTGCTTCTCTAGATCTCGAATCCGCGTCTTCAGAGCCTCTAATGTGTTGAGAGAGTCATCAGACATCCTAAAACACACGTACAGACATTCATTCATTCATCTGAGATCTTCCACACAGCCGGCTCAAACCTAAACAGCTTAACATCTCTAAAACATTACATCTCCATATATTTCCTCAGCTATTAGCATTAGCTAGCGCTACACCTACATTTCCCTTGTCTGCCATGGTCAGTACTGACCCCTGTTTTAGTACTGAGGCCTGTTTTAGTACTGACCCCTGTTTTAGTACTGAGGCCTGTTTTAGTACTGACCCCTGTTTTAGTACTGAGGCCTGTTTTAGTACTGACCCCTGTTTTAGTACTGAGGCCTGTTTTAGTACTGACCCCTGTTTTAGTACTGAGGCCTGTTTTAGTACTGAGGCCTGTTTTAGTACTGACCCCTGTTTTAGTACTGACCCCTGTTTTAGTACTGAGGCCTGTGCTGCACTGAACCAGGCTGGACAAGCTTCCTCTTATTGCTGTTCAAAATGGTGCAGCAGTTACTCTAACTATACTATACTAAACTATACTATACTATACTGTACTATACTAAACTATACTATATTATACTATACTAAACTAAACTATACTAAACTATACTATACTGTACTATACTAAACTATACTATATTATACTATAATATACTAAACTATACTATACTATACTAAACTATACTATACTATACTGTACTATACTAAACTATACTATATTATACTATACTATACTAAACTATACTATACTGTACTATACTAAACTATACTATATTATACTATAATATACTAAACTATACTATACTATACTATACTATACTATACTAAACTATACTGTACTATACTGAACTATACTATACTATACTATACTAAACTATACTGTACTATACTAAACTATACTATATTATACTATACTAAACTATACTATACTGCACTATACTAAACTATACTATATTATACTATACTATACTAAACTAAACTAAACTAAACTATACTATACTATACTGTACTATACTAAACTATACTATATTATACTATACTATACTAAACTATACTATACTATACTATACTAAACTATACTAAACTATACTATACTATACTGTACTATACTAAACTATACTATACTATACTAAACTAAACTATACTAAACTATACTATACTATACTGTACTATACTAAACTATACTATACTATACTATACTATACTGTACTATACTAAACTATACTATACTATACTAAACTAAACTATACTAAACTATACTATACTATACTGTACTATACTAAAAACTATACTAAATACTAAACTAAACTATACTAAACTATACTATACTATACTGTACTATACTAAACTATACTATACTATACTAAACTAAACTATACTAAACTATACTATACTATACTGTACTATACTAATCTATACTATATTATACTATACTATACTAAACTATACTATACTATACTATAACTACAACCACGTAAACGTAGCCTGAGCTGCTAGCACAGCTGCTGCAGCATTTAAGGTGGAAGGGGAAAATTTGAATGAGAAGTTGACTTCAGCTTTGTGTCAGACACAAACTGTATCCAGTCATGAGTAGCCGACAACAGAGCAGGTCCTGAGCTTAGCTATTAGCTTCCCCTTAAAACTAGTGAGTATATGTTTGTTTAAGAACACCAAAGTAGTGAACTAGCACTGGGATATCTCCAGGTTTGATGGCTAGTGTGGCTATACCCTTACAGAAAAGTTCATTTTATTTAGTATACTTTACGTAGTTACTATACTAATGTCATTGTACTAGTAGTACACTTGTATATGTACTATTTTAATACTTCTTGCGACTAAATTGCCCCACTTTCTAGTTTTTAAAAGTATACTTTTAAGTACACTTTAAGTGTAAGAGTGGTAAACCAATTATAAAACTAGTTTACAGCTTTTGTACTGTAACTACACTAAAAGTAAACTTTACTGTTAGTTTACTAGCCTGTACGTTTTCTTTAAGTGAACTTAACATAATGCTTATAATTTACTGATTATATTATTGTTGTACTTTAAAGTATACGACTAGGTTTACGGGTTTTTTTCTACTTAAAATAGAAATTAACAATGTTTACTTCCTCACCAGTGGACACACGTAAAATAAATAAGACACACTCGGATTAAGAAACATATTTGTATCTTTATAAGTATTTATAAATCAAATTTTAAATAAATATTGTACTGAATGTGTTTTTGTGCAGAGCAAGAGTACTTACTTCTACTATCTCAACCAAAAGATTACACGTGAAGGCCAAATATACTTAGACTGTTCTATACTTGTTAGTATAACCCCAGTATACTTAAGTATATCTGTGTTTAGTATATCACTGAGAAGTACATAAAAAAAACTGAAAGTATACTCACTTCCTTTTAGTTTAAAGAAGAAAACTAATGGTACACTTGAATAAACTTCTTTTTTGTAAGGGTAAACATCACCTCTGTGTAATGAGGATAGGGTAGCAGGCTAACGGCTAATGGCTAGCAGTAGTACACTGTCATTTATCTCAGGCTCTCCTCGCACGAGTGTTTCCACTTTCCCGCCATTAAATACTGAGGCAGCACAGCCGCATCCGCATCTACTCTTAAATCACCCCACAGGAAGCGGACCACGACAGCTGGGGACGTTACGGCATCCGTCTCACACTTCTCACCGGACGGCAGCCGAGTGGAGGGGTAATCAATGTTTTAGGGGCTTTTTAGCCTCTCAGGAGAAAACATTGACTACTTGTAGGCCATGAAGAACAGCTATTAGCCACAGCTTAGCTTATAACACCTGAACCCACCTATTCTCAGCATCACGCATACATAACGAGTTCACCTTATCAGCTCCACTGACCATCTTCATCTTCTTCAATGGTCAGGACCACCACAGGACCACCACAGAGCAGGTACTGGGTCATTCTCAGCACTGCAGTGACATTGACGTGGTGGTGGTGTGTTAGTAGTGTGTGTTGTGCTGGTGTGAGTGGATCAGACACAGCAGTGCTGCTGCTGGAGTGTTTAAACACTGTGTCCACTCACTGTCCACTCTATTAGACACTCCTACTACTTGCTGGTCCACCTTGTAGATGGAAAGTCAGAGACAGTAGCTCATCTGCTGCTGCACAGTTTGTGTTCCTCTAGTTCTTCATCAGTGGACACAGGACGCCGCCCGCAGGACACTGCTGTCTGGATAGTTTTGGTTGGTGGACGATTCTCAGTCCAGCAGTGACACTGAGGTGTTTACACACACCAGCACCACCTTGTCAGTGTCACTGCAGTGCTGAGAATGACCCACCTCCCTAATAGTATCTGCTCTGTGGTGGTCCTGTGGGGGTCCTGATCATTAAATATTGACTAGGTTACTTACGTTAGTGCAAGTCTACTTACAGCTCTATCTCGCAGCTCCTGCAGGGTGGAGAGGTGTTGGCACCTCCGTCAGCTTTACTGGGATCTTCATTGCTTGTAGATGGAGTTTCTACACACAGACCAGACTCTTTATGTCTCTATAGAATTAAACACTATTAACCAAACTTATTAAGACAGTCCTTCGTTGGGCACAAACAAACACAGGCCAATAGTTAGAGTGGAATGTGATCAATACAGCAGGTTGGATTCAGATTCTTCAGCTTGGGTTCTTCAGGTTGGTGGATAATGTGTTGTATATGGTTCTCTATAGCACCAAAACGGGTTACCAGCTTTAATCCAGTACATTACACATTTGCCATCGTTCTGGAGAACGTCTCACGATGCACAACTTAAGCATGCAGAAGGTTGTTTAGGTGTTTGTTGTTCTATATGGAACCATGTTTTCACTAAAGAACCCCTGAAGAACCGTGCTTTTATGAGCCCACTTTACATAAGCTAAACGGAAATCCCACAAAGTCCAAACATAACAACATTCTCACCTGCAGCTGGCCACTTGCCATGCTCGGGGGACAGCCTGCTGCCAACGTCCACTCTGAGGACACATACCGAGGAGAAAAAACACAACAAAGGAGAAAGAAAGCAGCAGCAGTTATGGGTGGTGTAGCTCCATGTTCTTTGATGTTGTGTACAGTAATATACATAATGGAGTCACATTATTATGACCACTTTGGACGGCGGCAGCGTGTAGGTGTCAGCGTTATGGTCTGGGCAATGTGTTCGTGACATTCTCTGGACCCACTCATCCATGAGGAAGACCCTCTCAATCGATTTGGGTCTGAATCCATCCTTGCAGATCATGTACATCATACATCCTGATGGTCTTCTCTGGGGTGGATGGGATCTTCCAGCAAGACAATGAGACATGACACACAACTAGAAATGTCCCACATTGGTTGGAAGAGCTGACCGAGACTTCCAAGTGCTATCCTGGACCCCCTGATTCCCCAGACTTGAACCCAACTGAGCATCTGTGGGACCACCTGGATGGTGGGGTTGGCTCCGTGGATCCTCATCCACGCTCCCTCCAGCAGCTGTGGGATGCACTGCAGTCAGCATGGCTCCAGATACCTGTGACCTCCTACCAGGACCTTATTGGGTCTCCCAGTCCGTCTAGCTGCTGTCCATGCTGCACATGGCGGTTACTATGGATATAACTGGTGGTCATAATAATGTGACTCGACTCTGATCCTGAACAGTGGTTTCTAATGAGAGCTGCTCAGATGAGAGCGAGTGGTGTATCAGTAGTGGTATGTTACACTGAAGGTCTTACACAGTCACAGACAAACTCTCAGGTAAAGTGTCTGCTAATCGTTGACAGTCTGAATGGACTCTTACTTCACTCCAGTCTCAGCGTCCTCCGCGTCTCGCGAGCCTGGAATCACGTCCGTCTCTGAGTATCTGAGAACACAAGCTGAGGAAACCCACTGTTACAGCGTAGGCATGTCTGTGATGATGGAGACATGAGGCCTGTGGTGGAGCAGAGTGATGAACAGAGAGGCTGCTGTTGCTCTGAGTGGTGTATGTGAGAAGGATACTGTGCTTTGCCGTAGTTCAGTGTATCGTCTCCGTCCACGTCCAGATCTGCATCGCTGTCCTGATTCTCCTTCACTGTACTGCTGACCAGACCTGAGACAGAAAACACAATTTAAACACAACAATATACACAATGAACACTGTTAACTCCTCAGTAACTACTACTTACCTCACAGTGGCTACTGAATAACTCATAGTAGTTCAATTATATGTTGTATATGAAAGTGAGAAACGTGTGGACAGACTCTGTGTGTGTGTGTCTCTGTATGTGTCTGTGTGTCTATATGTTGATGTGTGTGTCTGTGTGTGTCTATTCGTTTGCATGTGTCTATGTATGTGTGTCTGTATGTCTATGTGTGTGTTTGTGTGTCTATGTGTGTGTTTGTGTGTCTGTGTGTGTGTATGTATGTGTGTCTGTTTGTCTATGTGTGTGTTTTTGTGTCTATGTGTGTGTTTGTGTGTCTGTGTGTGTGTATGTATGTGTGTCTGTATGTCTATGTGTGTGTCTGTTTGTCTATGTGTGTGTTTGTGTGTCTGTGTGTGTGTATGTATGTGTGTCTGTTTGTCTATGTGTGTGTGTTTGTGTGTCTGTGTGTGTGTATGTATATGTGTCTGTGTGTGTCTATGTATGTGTGTGTCTGCATGTCTATGTGTGTCTGTGTGTGTCTATGCATGTGTGAGTCTGTATGTCTATGTGTGTGTTTGTGTGTCTATGTATATGTTTGTGTATCTGTGTGTGTCTATGTATGCGTGTGTGTATGTTTATGTGTGTGTTTATGTGTCTGTGTGTGTCTATGTGTGTGTGTTTGTCAGTATGTGTGTGTCTGTATGTCTATGTGTGTTTGTCGGTATGTGTATGTATGTTTGTGTTTGTCTATGTGTGTGTGTTTGTCAGTATGTGTGTGTCTGTATGTCTATGTGTGTTGGTATGTGTATGTATGTTTGTGTTTGTCTATGTGTGTGTGTGTCTGTGTGTGTGTTTGTCAGTATGTGTGTGTCTGTATGTCTATGTGTGTTTGTCGGTATGTGTATGTATGTTTGTGTTTGTCTGTGTGTGTGTGTGTGTCTGTGTCTATGTGTCTATGTCTGTATGTGTGTGTGTGTATGTGTTTGTGTGTCTGTATGTTTGTGTGTTATGTGTCTCAGTGTCTGTGTGCCAGTGTGTGTGTATATCTGCATGTATGTGTGTGTTGTGTGTCTGTATGTGTGTGTGTGTGTGTGGTTGTGTCTCAGTGTCTGTGTGCCAGTGTGTGTGTATATCTGCATGTATGTGTGTGTTGTGTGTCTGTATGTGTGTGTGTGTGTGTGGTTGTATGAGTATGTGGTTGTGTCGCAGTGTCTGTGTGCCAGTGTGTGTGTATATCTGCATGTATGTGTGTGTTGTGTGTCTGTATGTGTGTGTGTGTGTGTGGTTGTGTCTCAGTGTCTGTGTGCCAGTGTGTGTGTATATCTGCATGTATGTGCTCGTGTGTCTGTATGTGAATCTCTGTATGTATTTATGTGACAGTGTCTGTATGTGTGTGTGTGTGTGTGTGTGTGTGAGTGTTTTTACCTCTGAAGCCCCTCAGAATGGACACCATCTGTATTCGTCTCTGTTCACTCCATTCATACTCGTCTCCTCCTCCTGCTGCTCCGACAGATCCGTTCTCCACAACACACACACTGTCTCTCTGTGGCAACACACACACACACACACACACACACACACACACACACACACACACACACAGATACAGTATAAATGACTAATAAACAGTAATTATTGTGTCACAGTCATATGGCTTGTTTAGAATATACGTCAATATTAAACAGAGTGATACTAATAGATCCAGATGTTGATTATTACTGTTAATACATGTATTTGTTTTTCAAAAAAAAAGGGCAGAACGCAGCCTGGTAGTGCACGTTTGTGTACCTGCTCCTCCTCTGCTTTCCTCCTCTTCAGCTTCCCAATACGAGCTATTCAGAAACAAACACACGAGACATCAGCGACAACAAGAACAACAAACAAACCAGCTCCAATAGCTTTACTCAGCTTTACTCAGCTTATCTAAACTACAGGAACAAGACGAGGCTGAATTATTAACCAACCTGGTCGTGTACTCAAGTCTGTATAAGACTGTATAACCTCAGAACATATACTCCCACCATCAGGTCCACCTCCTTATATCTCCACTGACTGTCCACTGTATCAGCTCCACTGACCATACAGGAGCTCCACTCACTGTCCACTGTATCAGCTCCACTGACCATACAGGAGCTCCACTCACTGTCCACTGTATCAGCTCCACTGACCATACAGGAGCTCCACTTACAGACTGTAGTTCATCTGATTCTCTGTATACTTTATCACTCTGTTCTTTAATGATCAGGACCCCCACAGGACCACCACAGAGCAGATACTATTAGGGAGGTGGATCATTCTCAGCACTGCAGTGACAGTGAGGTGGTGGTGATGAGTTAGTGTGTGTTGCACTGTTGGGAGTGGATCAGACACAGCAGTGCTGCTGGATTGTTTAAAAACCTCAGTGTCATATATATATATATATGTTTTAAACATGTAACACTGTAAACATCATCACCACCACTGTAAACATTATCTGAACCACTTCACACAAAACCTCCACTCTGAATCTCTCTGTTTACATCTCAACCACTGAATCATAAAGAAATTTTAAAAAGTGTGTGGAATTCCCCTTTAAGCATTATTAATGTCGGGGACTGTTAATCTTTACAATGACCATAACTCCAGTGTGTATTATAATCACACAGCTGACCACTTCATTGTAAAGGGTCATTAATTAGAGAGATGGTGATCAATAACCTGTGACGAAAGACTCATTCAGTCCGAGTGGGAAGCTGTTTCAATCCTAACGACTGTGACTAATCACCCCTGAGAGCCATTCTTTAGCATAACAGAGCTCAGCTCCCTCAGATTACAGCTCGGATGGACGTTAGAGTGTTTCTGCTGGCAATACCAACTACACTGTGTGTACAAGAGAAGTCGCACACTCTGATATTTCACTGTTCCAATGTTTCAACAACTTTACACAACATTCATTCCCATCCAGCGTTGAGTTCATCTCTGGCTGAGATCTTGATTTGGCGACGGGAGAGTCGAACCACCCAGCAAAGTTCTCTCCAGCACATCCCAACGACTCACAGTGGGGTTAAAGTCAGGACACTGTGGTGGTCAGTTCATGCGTGAGGATGATTCCTCAACCATTCCTTCACAATCTGAGTCGTCCTGGAATGTGGTCTTGCCGTCAGGGAAGAAGACATCCATTGATTGGATGACCTGGTCAGTACCACATAATGTTGAAGAACCACGATCCTTACCAACTGAAGCCCCCCAGATCATAACAGTGGACAGTGAACACTATACATGATGGGTCATCACGCGCTTCCCTTCTTACCCTGAAGCTCCCATCACTCTGGAATAGCCGAGACCCGTCACCCCTGTCTTTCTGCTCCCCAGTAGACTGGAGCTGATCAGTCTCACTAATGAGTGTCCATACTTCTGTTTAGACCTGATCCTGTGAGTTCTGGTCGTGTGGAAATGAGTCGTGAGCTCTACTGTCCAGCTTTTACCATTCGGCCTCTAACTGATCTCCAATGAAACTCATTCAGGACCACATTTCTTTCATGGAGATTCTTCACTAGACAGTTTTGAACCCAGTTCCAGTCGTTCCAGCTTCTCCTTACTGCTCACTGTATCAGTTAGAGTTAAAAGACCTGTTCCCAGCACATACACATCAATCACTGCAGTCATTATCCAATCAGAGCCTCTTAAGTATGTACTTACAAAGAGCTACTTGTATTGGACAGGCTGTTATATATGCTAATGTCTCTTATTGAAACATTAGACAGCAGTGTCCTGTGGGCGGGACGTCCTGTGTCCACTGATGAAGGACTAGAGAACACAAACTGTGCAGCAGCAGATGAGCTACTGTCTCTGACTTTACATCTACAAGGTGGACCAGCAAGTAGTAGGAGTGTCTAATAGAGTGGACAGTGAGTGGACACAGTGTTTAAACACTCCAGCAGCAGCACTGCTGTGTCTGATCCACTCACACCAGCACAGCACACACTACTAACACACCCCCTTCAACAGTCAGTGTCACTGCAGTGCTGAGAATGACCCACCTCCCTTATAGTGTCTGCTCTGTGGTGGTCCTGTGGGGGTCCTGATCATTAAAGAACAGAGTAATAAAGTATACAGAGAATCAGATGAACTACAGTCTGTAAGTGGAGCTCCTGTGTGGTCAGTGGAGCTGATACAGTGGACAGTGAGTGGAGCTCCTGTATGGTCAGTGGAGCTGATACAGTGGACAGTGAGTGGAGATAAAAGGGGGTGGAACTAATAAAGTGGGTGTATATAAAAATACACTATACATATATATATATATATAGAACAGAACACAGGAGTGTGCAGAAGGCAGGTCTCAGGTCAGTTAACACTGCTAGTGCTGGTATTTTAATAGCACTCACTTCTGTATTGTATTTAAGTCAAACAACAGACCTGACGCGAGACCTGTGATCATACGTACCGCTCAGTCTTGTTTGTCTGTTGGATCTCACTCGCAGGAACGTCTGTGGAGAAGAAACGCAGTGACATGACTTCACTATAACTTCTCGATCACATCCCTGCAGCGTCTGTAATACACTCAGTGCTAAAGGAGGAGGGTAAACTGGCCAGGCAGTGTTTCTGTGCCTGTGCTTCTCTCTGTAGCGCTGCCCAGTACAATAAACCAGTGATATCATTACAGTCCAGTAGATGGCAGCACTTCACTAGGTTCTGCCTCAACCCCTAAAAATAAAAATCTGAATAATTACTAAATAATTGTGGGATATATGGGATAATTTATAGCAAATACTGAAATACTTGTGTATTAGCTACAGAATAATTAATATTAATATTTATCATAATTAAAATGTAGAATAATGTAGAATAATTATTAGTAGATTCTGGATCATTTATTGTAGTTATTTGTAGGAGTTACTGGATTGGTAGGATTTGGTAGGAGTTAATCTATTGCATAGTTTCCTAGATTGCAGAATAATTGGATAGTTTCTGGATAGTTTCCTGGATTACTGGATATTTACTGGATAATTACTGTATGGTTTCCTGGATTACTGGATATTTACTGGATAACCTAATGGATAGTTAATTGATAATCACTGGATAGTTACTGGATAATTTGCAGTGCTGATAATAATAGATCATTATTAACTCTGCACACAGCTTCCTAATGCAGGTCTTATTCTGAAATACTGCTGAACAGAAGCTAGAAGGAAAAGGTGTCTCACCTGGTACCTGTCCGAGTGAACGGCCTCGTCAGCAGGGCGGGGTGAGGAGCCCCCCTCCCGCTTAATGTGGACAGAGAAGAGGGGCTGATGGGAAGTGAGAGAACCGGAATTTGAATTCTTTATTAGCCATCAGCCAAGTAAGTGACAATTTCACATATAAAAAAACTTGTATTTAGCTATATAATAATAATAATAGTAATAATAATAATAATAATAGTAATAATAATAATAATAATAATAATTGATCAAAGGATGTTTTAGATTTGGGAAATTTTATTTTCTTACTCTAAAAATCTGTTAACGGTGGACGAATACATGCAGGTCATTGTGAGGCAAAATATAGTCCCCAAAGAAAACAGATTATTTTTATGTCTATTTTATCAGCGTCACAGTTAGAAGACGTGTGTGGCTTCACTGGTGGATTTGATAAATGTCTTTATTAGTGGTGTAGACATGGTGACCCCTGATTTCCATCACCACCACTGTAAACAACATATGAACCATTTCACAAACCTAATTATGAAGAGATGGGTGGAATTCCTCTTTTCATAGAAATAGAAAATGTACCATTAAAAATTATCCACACTGTAAACTGAATCTGTGCTGCTGCTTTGTGGATGCTGCTGACCGGCTGAGTGAGATATGAGTGAATGTGAACGAACGCTGGTCGTGTAAGTCTCACCTTAGGAAAGCCCGTAGAGAGACACTCCTTCTGCGACACACTCGAACTGTAAGAGAGAAACAGGATCACAGAGGATTCAGGGCGGCCAGTTCAGCCTCTGGACATACAGTCTGACCCATTCCTTATTCTTTACTCTTTATTTTTTATTCTTTATTCTTTATTTTTTATTCCTTATTTTTTATTCTTTATTCCTTATTCTTTATTCTTTATTCTTTATTTTGTATTCTTTATTTTTTATTCTTTATTCTTTATTTTTTATTCCTTATTTTTTATTCTTTATTCTTTGTTCTTTATTCTTTGTTATTTATTCTTTATTTTTTATTCTTTATTTTTTATTTTTCATTCCTTTTTCTTTATTCTTTATTTTTTATTCCTTTTTTTATTCTTTATTCTTTGTTCTTTAATCTTTGTTTTTTATTCTTTATTCTTTGTTCTTTGTTTTTTATTTTTTATTCTTTATTCTTTGTTTTTATTCTTTATTCTCTATTCTTTATTCTTTGTTTTTATTCTTTATTCTTTGTTCTTTATTCTTAGTTTTTTATTCTTTATTTGTTATTCTTTATTTTTTGTTTTTATTCTTTATTCTTTGTTTTTTATTCTTTGTTCTTTGTTCTTTGTTTTTTTATTCTTTATTCTTTGTTCTTTATTCTTTGTTTTTTATTCTTTATTATTTATTCTTTGTTTTTTATTCTTTATTTTTTATTCTTTGTTTTTTATTCTTTATTTTTTATTCTTTGTTTTTAAATTCTTTATTCTTTGTGTTTTATTCTTTGTTCTTTGTTTTTATTCTTTATTCTTTGTTTTTTATTCTTTATTCTTTGTTTTTTATTCTTTATTCTTTATTCTTTGTTTTTTATTCTTTATTCTTTATTCTTTGTTTTTTATTCTTTATTCTTTATTTGGATCCCCATTAGCTTCCACAATGTGGTTGCTAGTCTTCATGGGGTCCACACCAAAACAAAATCAATCAAAATAAACAAATCAAAAATCAACATAAATCAAAAAAATGAAACAGAAGACAAAAACTGAACAGAACAAAAATCAAAAACAGCAGAAATTAAAAATTAAACATTAAAAGACAGAGAACACCCTACAATCATATAAGCTTAAACAAATTTTGTTTTAATAACTTTTTAAAGGTAAATTTATTTAATATCTGCCTGTTGTTTATAGGAAGCATATTCCAAGCCAAGAAAGACCTATAAAGAACAGTTCTCTTCATAAAATTAGATTTTGGACTTGGCACCACCAGTTGACTTGTGCTCACTTGATGTGTTTTATACCCATAAAAAAGCCTGAAAAAAATATTTTTTCATGAAAGAAATGAGGCGTATTTTTCCAAATAACATTATGCATAAATAACAAAAGCCAGGATTTCAGTTTAGCATCCACAGCTAACCTTGATAATCGTTTATGCATTTCACACACATTAGCACGGAAAGAACAATGAAGAGCTAGTCTGGCTGCCCTGTTCTGTTCGATTTGAAGTTTTAAAAAATGTTTATCAGCAGCACTTGACCAAACCGCTGGGCAATACTCCAAGTGTGACAAAACAAGTGACCGCATTACATCATAATTGATAATAGAACATATGAAGAACATTTCCTTGAAATTTCAATACCTTTTCCCATCATTCACACAATATGATCGATTTGGTCAGACCAAGATAACAAATGATCTAATCTGACTCCCAATAATTTGGTCTTAAAAACCTGCTCAACTAACAACCCATCTATAGACAAATTAAGTTCATTAGAAAGACTAATTTCTTTCCATTCAGTACGATTTAATAGAAATATGTTTCTACATAGGAAGTAACTAGACTTTCAGTCAATGTAGCCAGAATTCCAGGTGACACTGTTATCATAACCTCACAGCTTTACCTTTAAAGGTGCCACAGAGTGAAAAGCTTTATGTCAAAGCTGATTGGGGGAATAGTTTAACACTAAAATCTTTGCATAAAAAAAATATACATATAAACTAAATCATATATCATAGCTGTCTAATTGAAAAAAAAAATCCAAAACTGCAACTTTACAGGAGAGACCAAAAACATACTTTACTTTCAATGTAAGTCAATGGAACCAGAAATGTTTCCAAGCTATTTTGCAGCACTTCTATTGGTCCATTCATCATGAAATTTTCAAACAATGTAAACAACCATTGGTGTGTATATATCAGTTTATAGAGGATGTTATTTAACCCTTTAATGCAAAGTGAATCATATTTGAAGTGTTTGAGACTGTATATCATCACTGTTATAAATAGCTTCCTAGAAAACCATGATTTACACCTGAACTTCACTCAAACATGCACTTTGTTCTAAACGTTAGTGGAGAACTGAAGATTGTATTAGATACAGGATGTGTAAAACACTGTGTACAATATAGATACGTCTTCTATTCTAAGTTAGAAATAAACTAAACAATCATCTCAGAGTATAAAGGGTTAAAACACTGTGTTCTGAATGTTTTCATGTGTTAGCAAAATTCCAGATGTACCAACAATGATACAAAACAAAACTCATATGTGCAAAGTGTTATTAAATTATTATTAGTAATAATAGTATTTATTATGATTTATTATTATTATAATTTTATATACTAAAGGTCTAATAAACACTATTTTTTCATGGTTCAGGCATTAAAGGGTTAAAAAGCTCTTTTTTTTTCCCCGACAAAAAGCTTTTATTTGTTCAGTAAACACTTTAATAGAGCTTTTACACTTTATTATTAAATATTAATCAGTATTATTAGAGTAAGTAGAGTTTTTACACTTTATTATAAAAAATTAATCAGTATTAATAGAGTATGTAGTGCTTTTACACTTTATTGTTAAAAATTAATCAGTATTAATAGAGTAAGTAGTGCTTTTAAACTTTATTATTAAATATTAAACAGTATTAATAGAGTAAGTAGAGCTTTTACACTTTATTATTAAATATTAATCAGCATTAATAGAGTAAGTTGTGCTTTTACACTTTATTATTAAATATTAATCAGTATTAATAGAGTAAGTAGTACTTTTACACTTTATTATTAAATATTAATCAGTATTAATAGAGTAAGTAGAGCTTTTACACTTTATTATTAAATATTAATCAGTATTAATAGAGTAAGTAGAGCTTTTACACTTTATTATTAAATATTAAACAGTATTAATAGAGTAAGCAGTGCTTTTACACTTTATTATTAAATATTAATCAGTATTAATAGAGTAAGTAGAGCTTTTACACTTTATTATTAATATTAATCAGTATTAATAGAGTAAGTAGAGCTTTTACACTTTATTATTAAATATTAAACAGTATTAATAGAGTAAGTAGAGCTTTTACACTTTATTATTAAATATTAATCAGTATTAATAGAGTAAGTAGAGCTTTTACACTTTATTATTAAATATTAAACAGTATTAATAGAGTAAGTAGTGCTTTTACACTTTATTATTAAATATTAATCAGTATTAATAGAGTAAGTAGAGCTTTTACACTTTATTATTAAATATTAAACAGTATTAATAGAGTAAGTAGTGTTTTCCATACGTCAGTGTGTTTATTTAACTCTTTCCAAGCTTCTCCTAAACAACCCAGTATTATTATCAGTTCTCATCTAATACCTGCTTTGACTGCTCAGTACTTCATTAAGATAAATCAAGATTTGCTGCTGAAGGAAACTAAGACA
>CM038710.1:46047469-46094969 GCA_021613375.1 Megaleporinus macrocephalus | reverse complement strand
CAACAACATTCAGTCTGAATCAGACTCTAACCAACAACATTCAGTCTGAACTCTGACTCGAACCAACAACATTCAGTCTGAATCAGACTCTAACCAAAACATTCAGTCTGAATCAGACTCTAACCAACAAATTCAGTCTGAATCTGACTCTAGACAACAACATACAGTCTGAATCAGACTCTACCAACAACATTCAGTCTGAATCAGACTCTAACCAACCAACATTCAGTCTGAATCAGACTCTAACCACCAACCAATCAGTACTGAATCAGACTCTAACCAACAACATTCAGTCTGAATCAGACTCTAACCAACAACATTCAGTCTGAATCTGACTCGAACCAACAACATTCAGTCTGAATCAGACTCTAACCAACAACATTCAGTCTGATCGGACCGAACCAACAACATCAGTCTGAATCGACTCTAACCAACAACATTCAGTCTGAATCAGACTGCTAACCAACAAAATTCAGTCTGAATCTGACTCAGACAACAACATACAGGTCTGAATCAGACTCTAACCCAACAACATTCAGTCTGAATCAGACTCTAACCAACAACATTCAGTCTGAATCAGACTCTAACCAACAACATTCAGTCTGAATTAGACTCTAACCAACGACATTCAGTGTGAATCTGACTCGAACCAACAACATTCAGTCTGAATCTGACTCGAACCAACAACATTCAGTCTGAATCAGACTCTAACCAACAACATTCAGTCTGAATCTGACTCGAACCAACAACATTCAGTCTGAATTAGACTGTAGACCCACAACATTCAGTCTGAACCTGACTCGAACCAACAACATTCAGTCTGAATCAGACTCTAACCCAACAACATTCAGTCTGAATCAGACTCTAACCAACAAAATTCAGTCTGAATCTGACTCTAGACAACAACATACAGTCTGAATCAGACTCAACCAACAACATTCAGTCTGAATCAGACTCTAACCAACAACATTCAGTCTGAATTAAGACTCTAACCAACGACGTTCAGTGTGAATCAGACTCTAACCAACAACATTCAGTCTGAATCAGACTCTAACCAACAACATTCAGTCTGAATCTGACTCGAACCAACAACATTCAGTCTGAATCAGACTCTAACCAACAACATTCAGTCTGAATCTGACTCGAACCAACAACATTCAGTCTGAATCAGACTCTAACCAACAACATTCAGTCTGAATCAGACTCTAACCAACAAAATTCAGTCTGAATCTGACTCTAGACAACAACATACAGTCTGAATCAGACTCTAACCAACAACATTCAGTCTGAATCAGACTCTAACCAACAACATTCAGTCTGAATTAGACTCTAACCAACGACGTTCAGTGTGAATCAGACTCTAACCAACAACATTCAGTCTGAATCAGACTCTAACCAACAACATTCAGTCTGAATCTGACTCTAACCAACAACATTCAGTCTGAATCAGACTCTAACCAACAACATTCAGTCTGAATCAGACTCTAACCAACAACATTCAGTCTGAATCAGACTCTAACCACCAACAATCAGTCTGAATCAGACTCTAACCACCAACAATCAGTCTGAATCAGACTCTAACCAACAACATTCAGTCTGAATCAGACTCTAACCAACAACATTCAGTCTGAATCAGACTCTAACCACCAACAATCAGTCTGAATCAGACTCTAACCACCAACAATCAGTCTGAATCAGACTCTAACCAACAACATTCAGTCTGAATCAGACTCTAACCAACAACATTCAGTCTGAATCTGACTCGAACCAACAACATTCAGTCTGAATCAGACTCTAACCAACAACATTCAGTCTGAATCAGACTCCAACCAACAAAATTCAGTCTGAATCTGACTCTAGACAACAACATACAGTCTGAATCAGACTCTAACCAACAACATTCAGTCTGAATCAGACTCTAACCAACAACATTCAGTCTGAATCTGACTCTAACCAACAACATTCAGTCTGAATCAGACTCTAACCAACAACATTCAGTCTGAATCAGACTCTAACCAACAACATTCAGTCTGAATCAGACTCTAACCACCAACAATCAGTCTGAATCAGACTCTAACCACCAACAATCAGTCTGAATCAGACTCTAACCAACAACATTCAGTCTGAATCAGACTCTAACCAACAACATTCAGTCTGAATCAGACTCTAACCAACAACATTCAGTCTGAATCAGACTCTAACCACCAACAATCAGTCTGAATCAGACTCTAACCACCAACAATCAGTCTGAATCAGACTCTAACCAACAACATTCAGTCTGAATCAGACTCTAACCAACAACATTCAGTCTGAATCTGACTCGAACCAACAACATTCAGTCTGAATCAGACTCTAACCAACAACATTCAGTCTGAATCAGACTCTAACCAACAAAATTCAGTCTGAATCTGACTCTAGACAACAACATACAGTCTGAATCAGACTCTAACCAACAACATTCAGTCTGAATCAGACTCTAACCAACAACATTCAGTCTGAATCAGACTCTAACCAACAACATTCAGTCTGAATTAGACTCTAACCCACGACATTCAGTGTGAATCAGACTCTAACCAACAACATTCAGTCTGAATCAGACTCTAACCAACAACATTCAGTCTGAATCTGACTCTAACCAACAACATTCAGTCTGAATCAGACTCTAACCAACAACATTCTGTCTGAATCTGACTCTAACCAACAACATTCAGTCTGAATCTGACTCTAACCAACAACATTCAGTCTGAATCAGACTCTAGACAACAACATTCAGTCTGAATCAGACTCTAACCAACAACATTCAGTCTGAATCTGACTCTAACCAACAACATTCAGTCTGAATCAGACTCTAACCAACAACATTCAGTCTGAATCTGACTCTAACCAACAACATTCAGTCTGAATCTGACTCTAGACAACAACATTCAGTCTGAATCTGACTCTAGACAACAACATTCAGTCTGAATACGACTCTAGACAACAACATTTAGTCTGAATACGACTCTAGACAACAACATTCAGTCTGAATCTGACTCTAGACAACAACATTCAGTCTGAATCAGACTTTAACCAACAACATTCAGTCTGAATCAGACTCTAACCAACAACATTCAGTCTGAATTAGACTCTAACCAACAACATTCAGTCTGAATCAGACTCTAGACAACAACATTCAGTCTGAATCTGACTCTAGACAACAACATTCAGTCTGAATCTGACTCTAGACAACAACATTTAGTCTGAATACGACTTTAGACAACAACATTCAGTCTGAATCCGACTCTAGCCAACAAAACTCTATCTGAATCAGACTCTATCCAACAACATTCAGTCTGAATCCGACTCTAGCCAACAAAACTCTATCTGAATCAGACTCTAGCAAACAAAATTCTATCCAAATCTGACGCTAGCCAACAAAGCTTTATCTGAATCATACTCTAGCAAACAAAACTCTATCTGAATCAGACTCCAGCCAACAAAATTCTATCCGAATCTGACTCTAGCCAACAAAGCTCTATCTGAATCTGATTCTAACCAACAAAACCACTCTGAATCCGACTCTAGCCAACAAAACTCTATCTGAATTCGTTACATTTTATTTGTCAAAATCCCTGTCCAAATTTGACCTAACCTGAAAAATATGAGTGTGAGTCTGACTCTAACCAACAAAAGTCTGTCCAAATTCGACCAAAAAAAATATTATCAGAATCCGAGTCAGTGACACAGCTGTGTCTGATTCTGAGTTACACACTGGGTTTCACAGCGTGCAGTAATGTTCTATTGTTAACAATGAGCTGCTATCATAGATAGAATTCCAGTCTGATCAGAATGTCTGTTGGGGTCAAATGGCTGCACAGAGGCTCTCAGTTCTCTGACCTCATTTCAATTTCCCTGTTTGTGAGAAAGCTGAAGTGTGAAAATGCACCGCTGTCCCGCTCGAACTGCCACGGGGTGAATCACCTACAGGCGTCTGCTACTGACAGATTGGGGAAATCTATTAAGCAAATAAAACCTGTCAACAGCGAGACAGGCGGCAGCATGACGGAGGAAACAGAGGGCAGCAGCTCCGGTCGCGCCCCCCCACCAGCACTGAAGCAATCGCCCCCCCTAACAACAGGCCAAATGAAAGCAAATAGATGTGAATAAAACATGGATCTACGTGCGAGAGCTACCTGGTCTCGTGCCCTTGAGAAAGCCCTGCCTGTCAGCGCTCTTCTCCGGCTCACATGAATTCCCTGACATGCATGGACTGCTCCCTCCTCCACCTTCCACAAGGCCAGCGTCAGTAAACAACCAAATCTCTCCGCTGAAATTGAATTTATAACCAAATGACTTCTTTAGATAACGTCTCCAAGTAATAGAACGATAAGAGGAATTCCATTTGATGGTCCTGCTGTTGACGTCTGTGGAACTGTATGGAAGATTTCCATTTTACCTTCACTGTATAACATACTGTTATCTGTTAAACAGATGAAAGTACAGGCTGCTTGATAACACAGTTTTTAGCCACACAACATCGCTCAATAAAAGAAGCTGCCCATTGTTTTGAAATCTCCTGACGAATGGACCAATAGAAACAACCCAAAACAGCTTTTATCTTTTTTAAATAAAATCTTTTTACACCATGTAAATGACTTTCATTACACGACCACTTGTTAGTTCCTGATGTATCAACCTTCAAGTCCAGGTCCAAGCCTCTAATGCACCGAGGTGGAGATAGCTGATTAAGTTGGAGATAGCTGGTTAAGTTGGAGATAGCTGATTAAGTTGGAGATAGCTAGCTAAGGTGGAGATAGCTGGTTAAGTTGGAGAGAGCTAGCTAAGGTGGAGATAGCTGGTTATGTTGGAGATAGCTAGCTAAGGTGGAGATAGCTGGTTAAGTTGGAGATAGCTGGTTAAGTTGGAGATAGCCAGCTAAGGTGGAGATAGCTGGTTAAGTTGGAGTTAGCTGGTTAAGTTGGAGATAGCTAGCTAAGGTGAAAATAGCTGGTTAAGTTGGAGATAGCTAGCTAAGGTGAAGATAGCTGGTTAAGTTGGAGATAGCTGGTTAAGTTGGAGATAGCTAGCTAAGGTGAAGATAGCTGGTTAAGTTGGAGATAGCTGGTTAAGTTGGAGATAGCTAGCTAAGGTGGAGATAACTAGCTAAGGTGGAGATAGCTAGCTAAGGTGGAGATAGCTGGTTAAGTTGGAGATAGCTAGCTAAGGTGGAGATAGCTAGCTAAGGTGGAGATAGCTAGCTAAGGTGGAGAAAGATGGTTAAGTTGGAGATAGCTGGTTAAGTTGGAGATAGCTAACTAGGGTGGAGATAGCTGGTTAAGTTGGAGATAGCTAACTAAGGTGGAGATAGATGGTTAAGGTGGGGATAGTAAACTAAGGTGGAGATAGCTGGTAAAGGTAAATGGAGATGGCTAAGGTGGAGATAGCTGGTTAAGTTGGAGATAACTAGCTAAAGTTGAGATAGCTGGTTAAGTTGGAGATAGCTAACTAAGGTGGAGATAGCTGGTTAAGGTGGGGATAGTAAATGAGGGTGGAGATAGCTGGTAAAGGTGAAGGGAGATGGCTAAGGTGGAGATAGCTGGTTAATTTGAAGATGGATGGTTAAGTTGTAGATAGCTAGCTAATGTGGAGATAGCTAGTTAAGTTGGAGACAGCTAGCTAAGGTGGAGATAGCTGACTAAGGTGGAGATAGCTAGCTAAGGTGGAGATAGCTGACTAAGGTGGAGATGGCTAGCTAAGGTGGAGAAAGCTGACTAAGGTGGAGACAAATGGCTAGGGTGGAGATAGATAGCTAAGGTGGAGATAGCTAGCTAAGGTGGAGAAAGCTGACTAAGGTGGAGACAAATGGCTAGGGTGGAGATAGATAGCTAAGATGAAGATAGATAGCTAAGATGAAGATAGATAGCTAAGTTGGTGATAGATAGCTAAGATGAAGATAGATAGCTAAGATGAAGATAGATAGCTAAGATGAAGATAGATAGCTAAGGCAATACAAGGAGTTTTTTACATGCAGGTGTCAACATGAGCTTGACTGCGTCACACACTGACTTAAACCAGACTCGCGTGTGATCCAGCGACGTTGCTTTCACTCAGAGGAACATTAGAGGAACATTAGAGGAACATTAGAGGAACATGAGAGGGACGTTAGAGGAACATTAGAGGAACATGAGAGGGACGTTAGAGGATCACCAAGCTGGCAGTGCGCGCTCAGTCTCACTCTAATGCCCTGAAACGACAGGCCTGATCTCCAGGCCCAGCGCGAGGCTCCGTCTCTTTCTCCGTGCAACGGGATGACTGCACATGCCAGCTTCCATATGACAGCTGCCATCGTCGCGGCGACAGACGGATTCCGAGAGGGCCGAGAGCTGACCTTTCCAGAATGCCACGTCTCGTCCGGATGCTCCATCACATTACGGCGATATGTCAGCAGCCAGAAAGGACAATACTCCGGGCTTCAGCCCACACGGGGAGCACACTGCGGCTCGTATTTCCCCGGGACACGCGGAGGAGGCTGAGCAGTTACATCACCCACAGCCAAGCGGGGGGCTTGATTGACAGGAGTGGGCTCGGCTGCTTTGGGTGTTTTATCACGATGTCATAACAGCAAATGGTGATGGAGGTGAAGTCACTCAGTCTTTTTCCAGGTATTTTCCCAAATAGTACCAAATGAAAGAGTTAGATAGATAGATAGTAATGCAGTTATACTGGGATAGATAGATAGATAGATAGATAGATAGATAGATAGATAGATAGATAGATAGATAGATAGATAGATAGATAGTAATGCAGTTATACTGGGATAGATAGATAGATAGATAGATAGATAGATAGATAGATAGATAGATAGATAGATAGTAATGCAGTTATACTGGGATAGCTAGATAGATAGATAGATAGATAGATAGATAGATAGATAGATAGATAGATAGATAGATAGATAGATAGTAATGCAGTTATACTAGGATTAAAAGATAGATAGATAGATAGATAGATAGATAGATAGATAGATAGATAGATAGATATACTGGGATAGATAGATAGATAGATAGATAGATAGATAGATAGATAGATAGATAGATAGATAGATAGTAATGCAGTTATACTGGGATAGATAGATAGATAGATAGATAGATAGATAGATAGATAGATAGATAGATAGATAGATAGATAGTAATGCAGTTATACTGGGATAGATAGATAGATAGATAGATAGATAGATAGATAGATAGATAGATAGATAGATAGATAGTAATGCAGTTATACTAGGATTAAAAGATAGATAGATAGATAGATAGATAGATAGATAGATAGATAGATAGATAGATAGATAGATAGATATACTGGGATAGATAGATAGATAGATAGATAGATAGATAGATAGATAGATAGATAGATAGATAGTAATGCAGTTATACTGGGATAGATAGATAGATAGATAGATAGATAGATAGATAGATAGATAGATAGATAGATAGATAGATAGTAATGCAGTTATACTGGGATAGATAGATAGATAGATAGATAGATAGATAGATAGATAGTAATGCAGTTATACTGGGATAGATAGATATATAGATAGATAGATAGATAGATATGCAGTTATAGATAGATAGATAGATAGATAGATAGATAGTAATGCAGTTATACTAGGATTAATAGATAGATAGATAGATAGATAGATAGATAGATAGATAGATAGATAGTAATGCAGTTATACTGGGATAGATAGATAGATAGATAGATAGATAGTAATGCAGTTATACTGGGATAGATAGATAGATAGATAGATAGATAGATAGATAGATAGATAGATAGATAGATAGATAGATAGATAGATAGATATCTGACCGGTACTGCACTGGACGAATGAGGCCTCATATAAACACATTTTTATGGTTTATAGACATCACATGATCCAGGTCCAACCTGATTGGTCAGAAGCTCGGCCCTGATCAGATTCTACAGGTATCCGGCCCTGAGCAGGTCGTAGCTGTCAGTCTCGTGTAAAGCTCTGAGCTACATTACGTGCTATTTGTTCAGTTTTCTTTTTCCAGACATTCCAAGCGAAGGCAAACTTAACCGTAAAGCCTTCGCCATAGCAACGCCACAGCAGGCCAATGAGATCGAACGAGTCATTTCCCGTGTATCAGTTGCAGCTGCCATGGCCTGGAATGTCTTCAGCTTTCCAGTGCTGTCGTAATGGGAACTACCAGTGAGTAATCTGAGGGCAGGCGGAAGGCCTAGGAAGGTGTGTGGGTGGGTGTGCTGGAGGGTTGGTGGGGGGGTTGCTCGCTGGCAGGTTTTCTGAGGAGAGCTGAGGAGAACGCTGGCCCTCCACACCTGCCATGCTTAGTCCAAACAGCGTCTGGTTCATATTTAAGACATCAAATGTTTCATTTTATACAGGGGGGGATTTCATCGTTTCTTAAATATGCTTTCTGAAGTGAATGCGAGCGGTGGGGGTGGGGTGGGGGGTGGTGGGGGGGGTGGATACGCAGGGCGCAGTGAGCCGGTTTTTATTGGAGAAAATAATGGGCCATTGAGAGAGCCTATTTAATGGGCAACATAATAGGCAATGTAGTAACACATCTGTGGAAAGTCGTTTCCTTCGTTTTCAAAGGTACGTTTTTTTATTTTTTTATTCCTTCTTTCTTTAATCAACTCGCTGCTCAACCGCTCTGGCAGCGGCCTTCGCTAGAAACAGCCGCATGCCGCAGGTCCACTCTTAGAAGTCTCCCCTACAATAAACACTAATGATCATTGTGTAATATGCAGCATGATTAAGGACATCGGTGGGCAAGAAAAGCAGCCAGAGCAATATTAGCCCACTAAATCCCACCGCTCAGCTCCCAACCCTACAGCGCGCGCTTAAAGACGACTGGCCGGAGCACGAGATCAATCTGAAAACCACTTCAGGTACGACTCCTGCAGTCAAATCAATGAGTCTTCAAACCCTTCGCCATTCAGTCCATAAACAGCAGCTTGTGTGATCTCCAGAGGAAAGCACTTACCAGTGTAATGGGAAGCTCTGGAGCAGCCGAGCCCAAGGACACCATCCTCACTGCCAGGCGTGGGCTAGAGGGGCTAAAGCTCCCCCCAGCATTGAGCTGTGGAGCAACAGAACTGGGTTCTCTGGAGTGATGGACCTCCATCTACCACCTCTGGGATGAGCAGAAGTGATCCAGAACTAATCATTCAATATCCAGTACCTGACCTCACTAACACTCAATCAAATCCTCACAGCAATGTTTGAACATCAGTACCTGACCTCACTAATACTCAATCAAATCCTCACAGCAATGTTTGAAGATCAGTACTTGATCTCACTAATACTCAATCAAATTCTCACAGCAATGTTCACCATCAGTACCTTCTCAATCAAATCCTCACAGCAATGTTTGAACATCAGTACCTGACCTCACTAATACTCAATCAAATCCTCACAGCAATGTTTGAACATCAGTACTTGATCTCACTAATACTCAATCAAATCCTCACAGCAATGTTCACCATCAGTACCTTCTCAATCAAATCCTTACAGCAATGTTCAACATTAGTGCCTGACCTCACTAATGCTCAATCAAATCCTCACAGCAATGTTCAACATCAGTACCTGACTTCATTAATACTCAATCAAATCCTCACAGCAATGTTCAACATTAGCACCTGACCTCACTAACACTCAATCAAATCCTAGCAACAATGTTCCAACATCAGTACCTTCTCAATCAAATCCTCACAGCAATGTTTGAACATCAGTACTTGATCTCACTAATACTCAATCAAATCCTCACAGCAATGTTCACCATCAGTACCTTCTCAATCACATCCTTACAGCAATGTTCAACATTAGTGCCTGACCTCACTAATGCTCAATCAAATCCTCACAGCAATGTTCAACATCAGTACCTGACTTCATTAATACTCAATCAAATCCTCACAGCAATGTTCAACATTAGCACCTGACCTCACTAACACTCAATCAAATCCTAGCAACAATGTTCCAACATCAGTACCTTCTCAATCAAATCCTCACAGCAATGTTTGAACATCAGTACTTGATCTCACTAATACTCAATCAAATCCTCACAGCAATGTTCAACATCAGAGACTAGTACAGTCAATAGGTGAAGTGAGAAAAAGAGAGTGACTATTAGAGACAGCACAGAGAGAGTCAGAGAAAGACTCAGACAATACAGAAAGAGAGACAGAGAGAGAGAGACTAATAGGGATGATAGAGAGAGAGAGAGGGGGAGAGAGAGGGAGAGAGAGAGGGAGACTAATACAGACAATATTTAGAGAGAAAGCAGAGGCTGATAGAGTGAGAGAGTACAAAAGAGAAAGAGAGAGACTAGTAGAGATAATACAGAGAGAGAGAGAGAGAGAGAGAGAGAGAGAGAGAGAGAGAGAGAGAGAGAGAGACTAATAGGGATGATACAGAGAGAGACAGAGAGAGAGATAGAGACAGAAAGAGAGAGAGAGATAGAGAGAGACAGAGAGAGACAGACAGAAAGAGAGAGAAAGAGACAGAGAGAGAGAGAGAAATAGAGACAGAGAGAGACAGATAGAGAGAGACAGACAGAAAGAGAGAGACAGACAGAAAGAGAGAGAGAGAGAGAGAGAGAGAAAGAGACTAATAGGGATGATACAGAGAGAGAGAGAGAGAGAGAGAGAGAGAGAGAGAGAGAGAGAGAGAGAGAGAGAGAGAGAGAGAAAGAGGCGAATAGGGATGATACAGAGAGAGACAGAGAGAGAGAGAAAGAGAGACAGAGAGAGAGACAGAGAGAGAGAGACAGAGAGAGAGAGAGAGAGAGAAAGAGACTAATAGGGATGATACAGAGAGAGACAGAGAGAGAGAGAGAAAGAGAGACAGAGAGAGAGAGAGACAGAGAGAGAGAGAGAGAAAGAGAGACAGAGAGAGAGAGAGAGAGACAGAGAGAGAGAGAGAGAGAGAGAGAGAGAGAGACAGAGAGAGAGAGAGAGAGAGAGAGAGAGAGAGAAAGAGACTAATAGGGATGATACAGAGAGAGACAGAGAGAGAGAGAGAGACAGAGAGAGAGACAGAGAGACAGAGAGAGAGAGACAGAGAGAGAGAGAGAGAAAGAGACTAATAGGGATGATACAGAGAGAGACAGAGAGACAGAGAGAGAGACAGAGAGAGAGACAGAGAGAGAGACAGAGACAGAGAGAGAGAGAGAGAGAGAGAGAGAGAGAGAGAGAGAGAGAGAGAGAGACAGAGAGAGAGAGAGAGAGAGATACTAGACCATACAGAGAATAGACGTACGTGAATCCGGTATTTTTATATTAATTGAAACCACAAGGGGGCGCTGAGGATAAACCCTGTGTTTAGTGTTTTGTTTCCAGTTTTGTACATGACCTATCGGTACACTGTGTCCCTAAACTGGTCAGTACATCGAGCGAGCAGAGTTACGGTGCTGACCGAGTGTGTGAAAGCGTTTAAAACTCTATAACACACTCCAGCGCGGTGACCTCACCGCCACGTTTACGTCACAGCGCAAGCCGGCTGTGAGTTTACTGTCTTCTCGAGAACCGTCAGCCGGAGTTACGGCCGTGTGAAGACCGACACTTCAAATAAAGCCGGTGAGTAAGACAGAAAGCACGCAGCTGTAGAGACACCTGCACTGCACTGCTACTCACAGAGGCTCTCCGGCCCAACTGGAGCCTACACCATCATTAACGACTACTGGAAACACACTCTCTCACTCCTGCAGCACTCTTTAACGAGAGGTTCACTGCTTTAGAACCAAGAAGATCTCCCTCCTGGTGATGCATCTGGAAGGTGGAACGAACTACTGTAGAGCTATGAAAGCGCCGGCTGGTAACACTTGTAATATGTTGTAACTCTAAATTATTAAGAAATGTTTAAAATCACAAAAGTATCAGATTTATTTATAAATTAACACTTTTATTCTAAATATTTATCATATGGACGCAGCTATTATTACTGACGTGCAATGCCTGCTGGGTAGATGAGGTCAGATGGTTTCAGGTCTAAACTGGACTGTGGTGTGAAGGAGTGAGTGTTAGTTACTAACCTAGCTTAAAGAAAACCATGTACATTGTGTTGTTGATGGTGTTTCAGTGAAAGTCAGTGTGAAGACTGATATTAGTCTAAACAGCTTCACAAACATAAACAAGGAGAATAGTTAGTGAAGCAGCGTGTGGACCAACACAGCTACCCAAAGACCCCCGCTCTGCTCTCCTCACTTCAGTCTGGATGAGTTGGAGTGGTTCAGTAGACCACCACTGGTGAGAGACTTGACGGAGGCTGTTGGTTTTAAGCGTAGACTAAAACACAATGCAGACAGTTTCCCCACACAGGAAGTCCAGAAGCTCCAGATTATGGAGAACCGCGAGAAGAACCGTGAACGTGAACATGCGCTGGACTCTCTCCTGAGAACGTTTAGCGTTAGCGTCAGCTGCTTCTCCTCGTTTGTGGATCCTGAAGGTGAAAGTAGAGTCTTAGTAGTGAACATACTACTCACTAATAAAGGAGTGTGAAGCTCAGAGACACTCCCGTTCAGTGTATCTAGCTGTTTACTGAGTGTGAATGTTTCCTGCTAGAAAGCGGAGCTCCTTTAACAGACACTCTCCTTCTCCGTCAACACCAACACACAGCTTCACAACAACTCCAGCACTGTGTCACTCTCTCCTCCACCCTCTCTGTTCACCATTTACACTAACGTGGTGTGTGATGTCACCGCTGATGTCAGAAATGTTGAGTTCTAGCTCAAACTGTAAAGACTGAACAGTAGCATGTTTAGTAGCTAGCTGTGCTCGAGCGTGACGGCCGGTTACTGCAACCGTTTGACGTCACTACCCGCTGATCACGTCAGTAGATACAACAATGGAGACCAACGTGCAGCGGATTTTACACAAAATCTAATAAATCTGATACTTTTAGTGATTTTTACAACAATAATTTAGAGTCTTTACACCATATTAAGGCTTACAAGTGTTACCAGCCGGGGCTCCCTTTAACAAAGATGCTTGATGACCAGTTGAGGTGAGTACTGTATCACTGTGGCCAACTACATGTATTTAGTAGACCTCTAGATCAGTGTCCAGCAGTGAGAGCCATCTTCTGACCACTGTGAACCTTTTCATGATCACTTTCTTCTTTATCCAGATACCATTGTGGGTTAAGAAGCAGCAACAGACCAGCTATCGTCTCTGACTTTACATCTACAGTCATGGCCAAAAGCTTTGGTTTTCACAAAGTTGGCTGGCTCAGTTCTTATGGTAGCAGTTTGTATTAACTCTAGACTGTGAAGATGTTCAGATGAAGTAAGCAAAGTCATTCCCTACCATGAAAAATGACCTCATCAAAAAAATGGCTGCATTCCAGCCCAGAATAACCACAAACATCATTTCAGTGATGATCTCGTTAGCTCAGGAGAAAAGCTTAACGAGGACAAGACAGCTGATCTCAATCTGTCCTGCTGATTAGAAGAGCAGATTGGCTTCTTTAAAAGGGTAGTGGTGCTTTAAAGCTTTCTTCTGGTAACCATGGTTACCTTCAAGGAAACACGTGCAGTCATCATTGCATTGCATCAAAAGGGTTTCCCAGACGAGAACATTGCTGCTCATAAGATACACCCCAATCAACCATTCATCCAATCATCAAGAACTTCAGGGAGAGTGGTTGAACTGCAGTGAACAAGCTTCAGGACACCCAAGCAAGTCAAGCAAGCGTCAGGACCGTCTCCTAAAGAGGACGCAGCTACGAGATCGGGTCACCACCAGTGCAGAGAATCAGCAATGGCAGAGGACAGGCGTGAGTGCATCTGAACGCACAGTCAGATTAAAGCTTTTGAAGGACGGCTTGGTGTCAAGAAGAGCAGCAAAGAAGCCACTTCTCTCCAAGAAGAACATCAAGGACAGACTGAGAGACTGGACTGCAGAGGACTGAGGTAAAGGTATTCTCTCTGATGAAGCCCCTTCAGACTGTTAGGTGAGCGCTGCCATGAGTCCTGTGTCATTCCAACAGTGAAGCATCCTGAGACCAGTCATGTGTGGGGTTGCTTCTCATCCAGGGGAGCAGGTTCACTCAAAATTGTCTCTAAGAACAAAGCCATGAATAAGGAACGGTATCAAAACATCCTCCAAGAGCAACTTCTCGCAAGCATCCAGAAGCAATCTGGAGATGAACAGTGTTTTCTCCAGCATGATGGAGCTCCATGTCACAAGACAAAAGTGATAACCAAGTGGCTCGGTGAACAAAACACTGAAATTTTGGGTCCATGGCCAGAAAATTCCCCAGATCTCAGTCCCACTGAGAACCTGTGGTCAATCCTCAAGAAGAGGGTGGACAAACTAAAACCCAGAAACTGTGATCAACTCCAAACACTGGTTAGGTGAGAATGGGTCACGATCATTTAAGATTCTGCCCAGAAGCTGATCTCTCATCTTCTAAAGAAGAAGATCAACACTGTAAATATGAAGTCTTTACTTAAACTGGATGTGTTTGTTAATAAAGAGTTAACACACGTATGGAATGATTATAATTAACTTCATTAAACCATATAAACATCTGACCACAGCTTCTACACCAACTGAGACAGCAAACTTTCTGGAAACCAAAACTTGTGCCATTCTTCAAACTTTTGGTCACGACTGTACAAGGTGGACTCGCAAGGTAGGAGTGTCTAACAGACAGTGTCACTGCAGTGCTGAGAATGACCCACCTCCCTTATAGTATCTGCTCTGTGGTGGTCCTGTGGGGGTCCTGATCATTAAAGAACATTAAAGTACACAGAGAATCAGATGAACTACAGTCTGTAAGTGGAGCTCCTGTATGGTCAGTGGAGCTGATACAGTGGACAGTGAGTGGAGCTCCTGTATGGTCAGTGGAGCTGATACAGTGGACAGTGAGTGGAGGTCCTGTATGGTCAGTGGAGCTGATACAGTGGACAGTGAGTGTGGTTTTAATGTTATGGCTAATGCGTGTACTTTTGCTGATGATGCCTGTAAACAGGTTCAGGCCCACCTGTCCCTCATCCTCACTGCACAGGTGTGAAGAACAAATACCTTCCAACCACAATAAGCCACCACGAGCCAAAGCACGACCCGCATGCCGTCTGATAAGATCAGATACTCGGTATCAGCTCTAACTGTAACATGAAGGTCTGCTGTGGTTTGTTTTGACTGTGCTGAGCACCAGCACCCACACACTCTGCTGTTGTTACGAGGATGTAGCTCAGGTGCTGCTTAATAAAGCACACATTAACCCTTTGATGCACAAGCTAAGCAAACCCCTTCTAATTCACTACATAGTTAAACTCTCCCCGTATTCATTTCCTATGTTACTGTATGTACTGCTGAGTGTCTATGTTACTGTATGTACTGCTGAGTGTCTATGTTACCGTATGTACTGCTGAGTGTCTCTATGTTACTGTATGTACTGCTGAGTATCTCTATGTTACTGTATGTACTGCTGAGTGTCTATGTTACTGTATGTACTGCTGAGTATCTCTATGTTACTGTATGTACTGCTGAGTGTCTGTTACTGTATGTACTGCTGAGTATATCTATGTTACTGTATGTACTGCTGAGTGTCTATGTTACTGTATGTACTGCTGAGTGTCTATGTTACTGTATGTACTGCTGAGTATCTCTATGTTACTGTATGTACTGCTGAGTGTCTCTATGTTACCGTATGTACTGCTGAGTGTCTCTATGTTACCGTATGTACTGCTGAGTGTCTATGTTACTGTATGTACTGCTGAGTGTCTATGTTACTGTATGTACTGCTGAGTATCTCTATGTTACTGTATGTACTGCTGAGTGTCTATGTTACTGTATGTACTGCTGAGTGTCTGTGTTACTGTATGTACGGCTGAGTGTCTCTATGTTACTGTATGTACTGCTGAGTGTCTATGTTACTGTATGTACTGCTGAGTGTCTGTGTTACTGTATGTACTGCTGAGTGTCTATGTTACTGTATGTACTGCTGAGTGTCTATGTTACTGTATGTACTGCTGAGTGTCTGTGTTACTGTATGTACTGCTGAGTGTCTATGTTACTGTATGTACTGCTGAGTGTCTCTATGTTACTGTATGTACTGCTGAGTGTCTGTGTTACTGTATGTACTGCTGAGTGTCTCTATGTTACCGTATGTACTGCTGAGTGTCTCTATGTTACCGCATGTACTGCTGAGTGTCTATGTTACTGTATGTACTGCTGAGTGTCTATGTTACTGTATGTACTGCTGAGTATCTCTATGTTACTGTATGTACTGCTGAGTGTCTATGTTACTGTATGTACTGCTGAGTGTCTGTGTTACTGTATGTACTACTGAGTGTCTCTATGTTACTGTATGTACTGCTGAGTGTCTCTATGTTACTGTATGTACTGCTGAGTGTCTGTGTTACTGTATGTACTGCTGAGTGTCTCTATGTTACTGTATGTACTGCTGAGTGTCTCTATGTTACTGTATGTACGGCTGAGTGTCTCTATGTTAGCGTATGTCCTGCTGAGTGTCTATGTTACTGTATGTACTGCTGAGTGTCTATGTTACTGTATGTACTGCTGAGTATCTCTATGTTACTGTATGTACTGCTGAGTGTCTATGTTACTGTATGTACTGCTGAGTATCTCTATGTTACTGTATGTACTGCTGAGTGTCTCTATGTTACTGTATGTACTGCTGAGTGTCTCTGTTACTGTATGTACTGCTGAGTATCTCTATGTTACTGTATGGACTGCTGAGTGTCTCTGTTACTGTATGTACTGCTGAGTATCTCTATGTTACTGTATGTACTGCTGAGTGTCTCCATGTTACTGTATGTACTGCTGAGTGTCTGCATGCTATTGTATGTACTGCTGAGTGTCTCCATGTTATTGTATGTACTGCTGAGTGTCTCCATGTTATTGTATGTACTGCTGAGTATCTCTGATATTGGCTGATCTGTAAAACTGAGTAATGCGAGTGATACAGTATTTCTTTACTCAGTATGTATAATGTATTTGAACTGTAATGCGCTGTAGTTGCGTTACAGGACACTGTAATCACAGTACTGTAGTGTGTTAATGTGTGCAGTGTTATCCCCCTGTACTGCACACACACACACACACACACACACACACACACACACAGCTGCACAGAGACAAGTGTATTTATCTGGTTGGCTCACGGTCGGTGGCACAGTGGCTGATTTTCTCATTTTATTGGCCACCGGCGTAGAACAGGCCTCTGCTTGTTCAGAGGCAGCCCAGTGAGACTGAGCCTGCCTAAACACACACACGGAGAGAGAGAGACAGAGAGAGAGACAGAGGGAGAGACAGAGAGAGGAATGAGAGAGAGAGAGACAGACAGAGAGAGAGAGAGAAGTGAGAGAGACACAGAGAGAGAGACAGAGAGAGAAAGAGGAGTGAGAGAGACAGAGGGAGACGGAAGAGAGAGGGAGAGACAGAGAGAGAGACAAAGAGAGAAAGAGGAGTGAGAGAGAGACAGGGAGAGAGAGCGAGGAGTAAGAGAGAGAGACAAAGGGATAGATAAGGAGAGAAAGAGAGCGAGAGACAGAGAGGAGTGAGAGAGACAGAGAGAGAGGAAGACAGAAAGATAAATAGAGAGGGAGAGAGGATTAAGAGAGACAGAGAGAGGGGAAGAGACAGAGAGACAGGACGAGAGAACGAGAGAGAGAAAGAGACAGAGAGAGAGAGGAGTGAGAGAGACAGAGAGAGAGGAAGAGAGAAAGAAAAATAGAGAGATAGGGAGAGACAGGACGTGAGAACGAGAGAGGAAGAGAAAGAGAGACAGAGAGAGAGAGAGAGATGGAGAAAGAGAGAGAGAGACTACTGAAGTAGAGAATTATACAGTGCTGTGCAAAACTCAGAGACCACCATTCATTTATTTAATTTCTAATCAAATTTAGAGTTTAGATTTAAAATAATGTTAACGGAGAATAAATTCATACCGGGTTGCTGTCAGATTGAACTTTACATGCACTATAGATTCATACTGGACTAAAATCACTCCTCAAGCGCTATAATGCTAAAGATTCATACTGGATTAAAACCCTCCGGTCTTCTCGGCTATTGTTTAAATTGCAGCACCTCCCAGAGGAACCCACTGCTGGACGTCAGTCTGGAGATCATACTTCCTCATAGAAGCTAAAAGGCCACAGAGCTCTGGACGAACTGCAAAAGAACTGTAGAACAGTCCAGACTGTTTACACAGTTTCCCCTAGAGTGGGCTCTCACGGCCGAGACCCCCACGGACATCTAGTGGGCAAAATCCGTCTCGGCCGTTCCTGACAGGAGGAGAAACACAAACAGTGTTTTATTAATGATGGTCCTCTGACCTCTTCCTGATCGTCATTCTGGACTTCCACCTGCTTCGGGAAGAGCCGGGCCACCCAGTCTGAAGGGAGTTCACCGTAAAAAACACACACCGGCTCCCACCGCGCAGAAAAACATGACTTCATCCCCGAGGCCTCGTCCCCCAGCCCCGCGAGGAACGGGCCATATTCATCCATAAGCGCTGGAACCGAACAGCAAACAAACTCTGCAGAGAAAGTGATTGTGAGCCACGCACCAACACCACAAGTCAAACAGACGTTCAAACACAAACTGAACGCCAGTTCACCTCCGCAAACACACCGACTTTAATAGTCTGGCATAAAACCAAATCAAGACTTTTCCAAGCTCCGTCCAAATGGAGTGGATCAGATGGGACATGTTTGGGGTCTCAAGGTTGCTCCCTTGGCTCTGTGCTGGGGCTGTGAGTCTAATATGAATGGTGTGTAATAGAGATGCACCGCATCATAACAGTGTTTTTCAGGTTTTGAGGTTTTTAATGAGACTATTTAAGATTATTTATTTCTATTTAGGAGTTTCAGTGATTTTTGTTATCCAAATAGTCTGAATATCAGAAAAAGTACAACTAATAAACACTGAATTCGAGAAATGGTGAAATTATTCGTCCATGCAAAATCATTACACTAGACAAAAAACAAAGAAATAAGCAGCTCTGATAGGTCCAGAGATTTACTAATATCAAATAATATCAAAGGGGAACCAGTAAAAAAATCATACTGGACTAAAATCATTCCACAGTCATTACTGTCAGACTGTAAACACTACACACACTGCAGATTCATAGTGGATTAAAATCACTCCACAGTTATTACTGTCAGACTGTAAACACTACACACGCTGCAGATTCATACTGGATTATAATCACTCCACAGTTATTACTGTCAGACTGTAAACACTACACACACTGCAGATTCATACTGGATTATAATCACTCCACAGTTATTACTGTCAGACTGTAAACACTACACACACTGCAGATTCATACTGGATTAAAATCACTCCACAGTTATTACTGTCAGACTGTAAACACTACACACACTGCAGATTCATACTGGATTAAAATCACTCCACAGTTATTACTGTCAGACTGTAAACACTACACACACTGCAGATTAATACTGGATTATAATCACTCCACAGTTATTACTGTCAGACTGTAAACACTACACACACTGCAGATTCATACTGGATTAAAATCACTCCACAGTTATTACTGTCAGACTGTAAACACTACACACACTGCAGATTCATACCGGATTAAAATCACTCCACAGTTATTACTGTCAGACTGTAAACACTACAAACACTGCAGATTCATACTGGATTATAATCACTCCACAGTTATTACTGTCAGACTGTAAACACTACACACACTGCAGATTCATACTGGATTAAAATCAGTCCACAGTTATTACTGTCAGACTGTAAACACTACACACTTGAGATTGGTTGTCATGTCTTGTCGTTTCTCTGCCTTTACACTCCTATGTCATGTTCCATGTGCTTCTGTTTGTGTTGGTTGTTTGCTCCTCCTTGTCTGTGTCCTATTGTCATGCCTCTCACCTGCTCCTAGTTTGTGGATCACCCCTGTCCCAGGTGTTCCTTGACTCCCTTGTGCCTCTGTGTTCACTGAGTGTGTTTGTCTAGCATTGTTTATGTTATTCTGGCATTGTTAATGTATACATTGTGAAAGTTTAAGTTTCTGATCCACTATAGACTCTACTAAACTAATCTCTCTCTCTCCTGCTACCTCCTTACATTGCTTAACAACTCGACTCAGTTTAAAGCAACTGAGTAATGATTTAGGCCTGTGGTCAGCGCGGCGGTGCTACCTGATGGGTTATAAAGCTCCATTACTGTCAGCTACATTAGCCCCCACACTAATCTTATCAGCTACTCTTGGGGTACATGAAAAATCAGACCACTCCTTTAGCCTCACTCACAGGTATCGTACTAGCCTGCTTCCTCGGCTCACCAGCCAGCCGCTCACTGCTCGACTGCTGATACGGAGAAGCCAACGTTTCCCTCCTCAAACAAACCCAAGCCATAAAAAACCCAGCCCCGAGACAAGCCACACAACGGGGGGACGATTTAAAGCCCTTTCAAGAGCACAACACGGCGACTAGCGCACCACAACACCCATCCAACAAGACATTAGCTCACCGCCTCGCTTTGTTCAGCTCATTAAGTAGCTAAAGGCTAATTAGACGGCTAACGAGTAGAGGGCGGACAGCGCTGCGGAGAGCGCGCTTTCACCTCAGCCCCAGTCAACCGAGGCCTGCTGCCATGCTAAAGGTTGCTGGGAGGGCCATGAGACGGAGAAGGTTGCCAGGAATTCTGGATGCCAAAAGACTGACAGCAGAGTTGGCAAGGTCGCTAACACAGTGGAGGAAGAGAATCCAGCACCTCCTTCTTTCTCCTTCTGGTTCTCCAGCTCACTGCGGTTCTTGGGAGGATTTGGCTTTAGCTAAGCTAGTTTAGCCTCCATGCCAACATCAGAGCCAAGGACACCCAAACGTCATGCGTATGTCTCAGGCTACCGCCAAAGTCAAAGGTCAAAGGCACTGCCTCGCTAACCTCACCATCCCCATCACTGCTTTCCACTGGTCCTCAAGCCAGTGTAGCCTGTGTGTGCCAGTAGAGGAACAAGGCCAGCGGCGGCTGAGCTGCTATAGATCTTCAGGTCTCTGTTCTTGTTCACTCAGGTCATGAAACAAATTTAGTACCCCACCCGGCTCCTTCTCCCTGTGGGGGGGATACAGCTATTGAACACACGTTTAGCATTTGCTAATGAGCCTCTCAGTATGTACGTCGCTGATTTATACAGCTGATACAAAAATCTGAAAATAACCACGTCATGAAAAACAACTACACACCAAAATATCTGTGTATCCAGAGTTCCTACCAAACCCAACCCAGCTATGAAATAAGACAACCCAGTCCTTTTTGTGTGGTTACCTAAATCAGAAAACATGGAACACTGTTCAGATTTGGTTCCCCTTGTGACATCAGTTGGGGGCTCATTAAAATAACCCATCCCCATCTACGACCCACCACCACCCCACCCGCAATTGAAGTATCACTGCCCTTGGCTTTAAAACTGACCTTTGTGATTGGGCGCCTCTTCATCTGTGTTGTACTTTGAGCATCAATAGGAGGAACTATAACCTAAAGCTTCCCCACTACAGGTCTGATAACGTGACTCCATATGATAGGGTGACCAGTTTCCCCGTTTTCAGCTATTTTTGGTGGCCTGTCCCTGTCCCTGTCACCGGACGTCTGGCTGGTAGTGTACTAAAACGTTTGGCTGGTAGTGTATCTAAAACGTTTGACTGGTAGTGTATCTAAAACGTTTGACTGGTAGTGTACTAAAACGTTTGACTGGTAGTGTATCTAAAACGTTTGGCTAGTAGTGTATCTAAAACGTTTGTCTGGTAGTGTATCTAAAACGTTTGTCTGGTAGTGTATCTAAAACGTTTGACTGGTAGTGTATCTAAAACGTTTGTCTGGTAGTGTATCTAAAACGTTTGACTGGTAGAGTATCTAAAACGTTTGGCTGGTAGTGTATCTAAAACGTTTGACTGGTAGAGTATCTAAAACGTTTGACTGGTAGTGTATCTAAAACGTTTGTCTGGTAGTGTATCTAAAACGTTTGTCTGGTAGTGTATCTAAAACGTTTGACTGGTAGTGTATCTAAAACGTTTGTCTGGTAGTGTATCTAAAACGTTTGACTGGTAGTGTATCTAAAACGTTTGACTGGTAGTGTATCTAAAACGTTTGGCTGGTAGTGTATCTAAAACGTTTGACTGGTAGTGTATCTAAAACGTTTGGCTGGTAGTGTATCTAAAACGTTTGTCTGGTAGTGTATCTAAAACATTTTTCTGGCAGTGTATCTAAAACGTTTGTCTGGTACAGTATCTAAAACGTTTGGCTGGTAGTGTATCTAAAACGTTTGGCTGGCAGTGTATCTAAAACGTTTGTCTGGCAGTGTATCTAAAACGTTTGACTGGCAGTGTATCTAAAACGTTTGTCTGGTAGTGTATCTAAAACGTTTGGCTGGTAGTGTATCTAAAACGTTTGTCTGGTAGTGTATCTAAAACGTTTGGCTGGTACTGTATCTAAAACGTTTGTCTGGAAGTGTATCTAAAACGTTTGACTGGTAGTGTATCTAAAACGTTTGTCTGGTAGTGTATCTAAAACGTTTGACTGGTAGTGTATCTAAAACGTTTGTCTGGTAGTGTATCTAAAACGTTTGTCTGGTAGTGTATCTAAAGCGTTTGATTGGTAGTGTATCTAAAACGTTTGACTGGTAGTGTATCTAAAACGTTTGACTGGTAGTGTATCTAAAACGTTTGACTGGTAGTGTATCTAAAACGTTTGTCTGGTAGTGTATCTAAAGCGTTTGATTGGTAGTGTATCTAAAACGTTTGGCTGTGTACGTATTATTTTTAAATTTTTGGTATAATGAAAGTTTTAGTAGATGCATCAATATATTTCATATTTCACTATAAAATGCCTAAAACAGCACCATGCAGCTCCTCAGACCGTATCCTGGGTGTCAGCGTATCCGGACTCAGTTTCCCTCCGTATTCATCCTCATGCAATTTTGCACAACAGGCGTAAAGCAATTAGCTAATCAGGAGCGAATGTGGAAAAAGGCAAGTTCAGCTGGAAAAGTACACACGCTGCAGAGGATATGACGGCGTCCTAATTGCTCGGACTGCAGGGAGCGGCTGAGTCATAACGAGAACCAAGCATTTAATGCAACAGCGCCTGTGTGGTCCCCTGGGCTAATTAGGCCAATTGGCATACTAATTAGCGCATGCAAATGAGGGGGATCCCATCCAGCGAGAGTGCTGCACACCAACGCGCCGGGCGCAGTGAACGGTGCCGATGTTTTTATGTCCGATTCTGCTGTCCGACGCTGATGTACGGCCTCTCGTTAGGACCATCATAAAGAACACAGACACACATAAAAGGTTATATACTGCTTGAGTGTTGTTTTCCCACCAATTAGCCGAGGCTTGATTTACGATCTTGACGTGCTGGAATTCCCAACAGGGCTCTGGGCTCGTTTCCTAGGGGTCCGCTCACAAACACAGACACACACACACACACACACATATATACACACACACTTTTAGGAAACACCACAAGGTGGGCTGGGGTCATGTACGGACCTTAACCTCTCAGCTTAAGACTCTGGCTGGGTATATAACAATAAGGTGCTGAATAAACATTCCTTAATATTCCATGTCTTCACCATATATATATAGGGTGAGTCTAAAGTCTAAAGACATATCTGAGTACCCCAGCCAGTAATGGGTGGGGCGCCTGTCTTTTAGGCTATGGCCAACATCTTGAAAGCTGCTATATTGGATTGGATTTGATTTGATATCAGATTTGATATATATATTGTATATTGGATTGTAATTTCTCTTTTGGTTTAGATGTTATCAACACAGAAAGTTGCAACAACAACCACATTGAACAATATGTCCAGTGTGCTGTCCCTGGTGCTGGACTGTGTCTTCAGATCTGTGTTCAGCACCAGGGACTTGCTGGGGTATTCAGATATGATATATATGAAACACACAGTAAGAGGTTATGGATGAGTCCTCAGGCTGCCTGTGTGGCTTTTAGTGTTGTATGTAAAGGTAACCAGACGTCTGGACGTTATTAAAGCGGAGCATCAGCTCCACATCACTCAGTAATGGCGGGTCCAGATGTGTATGTGTATGTATATGTGTTCTCAGAGGTTTTTCAGGGTCATTCACAAAAACAACAGGCTATTTCTTCAACAGGTCCCTCTGAGCCTGTTCGCTACACTGGACACTGAGCACCGGACACGGAGCAACAGACACGGAGCAACAGACACGGAGCAACAGACACTGAGCAACAGACACAGATCACCGGACACGGAGCAACAGACACGGAGCAACAGACATGGAGCACCGGACACTGAGCAACAGACACAGATCACCGGACACAGAGCCACAGACACGGAGCAACAGACACTGAGCAACAGACACAGAGCAACAGACACAGATCACCGGACACGGAGCAACAGACACTGAGCAACAGACATGGAGCACCGGACACTGAGCAACAGACACAGATCACCGGACACGGAGCCACAGACACAGAGCACCGGACGCGGAGCAACAGACACGGAGCAACAGACACTGAGCAACAGACGCAGAGCAACAGGCACGGAGCAACAGACACGGAGCACCGGACGCGGAGCAACAGACACGGAGCAACAGACACTGAGCAACAGACACTGAGCAACAGACACGGAGCAACAGACACGGAGCACCGGACACGCAACGGACGCGGAGCAACGGACGCGGAGCAACGGACGCGGAGCAACGGACGCGGAGGAAGCAGAGAGAAAGGGAAAAGAATGTGAGGAGGGAGAGACAGATAAGGAAGAGTGGGAGGAGTGAGAGAGATAGAGAGAGGAGTCAAAGATAAAGAGATGAGAAAAAAATGGATGGGAAAGAGAGAGAGAAGAGAGAGTTAAAACAGGAGAAAGTGAGAGAAAAAGGGAGAGAGAGAGAAGGGATAGAGCAAAAAAGAGAGGGGAAAGAAGGAAAGAGGAGAATAAGGGAGGAGAGAGAGGCAAAGAGATGAGAGAAAGAAGGAGGGTGAGAGAAGTGAGGGAGAGAGAGGAGGTAGAAAGAAGGCAAAGAAAAAAGAGAGGAGAGAGAGACAGATGAAAGAGAGAATGAGAGAGCAAGTAGTGAGAAAGAGAGAGAGAGAAAGAATATGATCCTGGAGAAAGAGGGTGAGGAATGAAAAAGAGGAACGAGAGAGAGAGGAGTAAGAGTCCGATAAGAGAGAGAAAGAGAGCAAGCAGAGCGAAAGAAAGGGGTGGTATGATTACAGTATAGGTTGTGTCTCAAATCCTAGTGAGTGTGTAAGTAGGCTGTCTAGGTAGTGAGTGTCTAAGTAGGCTGTCTAGGTAGTGAGTGTCTAAGTAGGCTGTCTAGGTAGTGAGTGTGTAAGTAGACTGTCTAGGTAGTGAGTGTGTAAGTAGGCTGTCTAGGTAGTGAGTGTGTAAGTAGGCTGTCTAGGTAGTGAGTGTCTAAGTAGGCTGTCTAGGTAGTGAGTGTGTAAGTAGGCTGTCTAGGTAGTGAGTGTGTAAGTAGGCTGTCTAGGTAGTGAGTGTGTAAGTAAGCTGTCTAGGTAGTGAGTGTGTAAGTAGGCTGTCTAGGTAGTGAGTGTGTAAGTAGGCTGTCTAGGTAGTGAGTGTCTAAGTAGGCTGTCTAGGTAGTGAGTGTGTAAGTAGGCTGTCTTGGTAGTGAGTGTGTAAGTAGGCTGTCTAGGTAGTGAGTGTGTAAGTAGGCTGTCTAGGTAGTGAGTGTGTAAGTAGGCTGTCTAGGTAGTGAGTGTGTAAGTAGGCTGTCTAGGTATTGAGTGTGTAAGTAGGCTGTCTAGGTAGTGAGTGTGTAAGTAGGCTGTCTAGGTAGTGAGTGTGTAAGTAGGCTGTCTAGGTATTGAGTGTGTAAGTAGGCTGTCTAGGTAGTGAGTGTGTAAGTAGGCTGTCTAGGTAGTGAGTGTGTAAGTAGGCTGTCTAGGTAGTGAGTGTCTAAGTAGGCTGTCTAGGTAGTGAGTGTCTAAGTAGGCTGTCTAGGTAGTGAGTGTGTAAGTAGGCTGTCTAGGTAGTGAGTGTGTAAGTAAGCTGTCTAGGTAGTGAGTGTGTAAGTAGGCTGTCTAGGTAGTGAGTGTGTAAGTAGGCTGTCTAGGTAGTGAGTGTGTAAGTAAGCTGTCTAGGTAGTGAGTGTGTAAGTAGGCTGTCTAGGTAGTGAGTGTGTAAGTAGGCTGTCTAGGTAGTGAGTGTGTAAGTAGGCTGTCTAGGTAGTGAGTGTGTAAATAGGCTGTCTAGGTAGTGAGTGTGTAAACAGATTACTGAGACGCTCTAGTTAGAGAGAGACTGCGTCACGGCTTGTTCCCGCCCACTGCAGCACGCCACCGGTGGTTTAGCTGGTTGCTAAGATACCAGCACAAAACAATAGCCCGAGGCTTAAAAATCCGCTAGCATAAATGCTAATGTCTGGAGTATAAAGTGTAAATGGTGAAGGACTCGTTACAGAGTTGATAATTAAATACTGTTCTGTGTGATTATATGACCAGAAACACATTAAAACTCCAGAGAATCAAAATAACTCACATTTTAAAACCACTTCACTGCTCCTAGATTAGCCTGCGGTGCATCATGGGATTGTCTTAGTGGCTGAGGAAGAGTTCGATGCTTCTTAAAATCAGGTCTAAATAAGGTTCCTCAGTAGACAGTATGTTTAAGGTATGTAAGTATTGGGACAGTCTACATGTCAGGAGCGCATACTATGATGTAAAATGCTGCCTATGTAGGAGCTCAGTAGGATTTGAGACAGACCCTATATGTCCAGTATTATAAGATGTTATAAACACATGTGAGCTGAGTGTGAGCTGACTGGGTAACTAGTGCCTGCTGGAGTGTTTAGAGTGGGACTGGGAGAAGGGCAGGCTGTGGTGATGCTGGTGAGGCTCCTGGTGAACGTATGTGTGTGTGTGTGTGTGTGTGTGTGTGTGTGTGTGTGTGTGTGTGTGTTTGTGTGTGTGTGTGTGTGTGTGTGTGTGTAGAACTGTGTGGTCGTCGGTAACGGCTGTTTAAACCCTGCACTGCCCTCCTGCCCTTCCTGTGGGCTCCACTGATTTGTGGGCTCGGGGGGATGTAGGGATGCATTTTGTTCTTCAGCCAGCCATCCACAGCCCTCGTCTACCTCTCTCCCTCTCCCTCTCTCTCTCTCTCTTTCTCTCTCTCTCTCTCTTATCCTACCGGCTTTGAAGTCAGATCAGAGGTGCTCAGATCCATCAGATCGATCCCGTTTACAGCAGCCTGCCGTCTAAATACAGTAAACGTTTACCTAAACTGAGCGCTGTTCCTGATTCTCACGTATCAGTAAATCTACAGTACTGTAGGTTTTAGTCAGTCAGAGACATTATTATATATAAAAAGCTATTATTTCCAAACAGGAAGCTTTTATTTACTCAGTAAACACTTTACGGATATTAATCAGTATTAATAGAGTAAGTAGTGCTTTTCCATACGTCAGTGTGTTTATTTAACTCTTTCCAAGCTTCTACTAAACAACCCAGTATTATTATCAGTTCTCATCTAATACCTGCTTTGACTGCTCAGTACTTCATTAAGCTAAATCAAGATTTGCTGCTGAAGGAACTGAACACATTCATACAATGTCTGGGGCGTCCAGGAGAAATCTGGAACCTAACTTTGTTCTTCAAACTGGAGCTCAAGATCTGATCTACTTCTTTCATATTACTTTGTATTATATGCCCTGGATTGCATTGCTAGCCTTTAGAGAATCAAACATACAAACTCTAGAATCTCACAAATTTGTATCCTACTTAGGCGCACCGTAGGCGGCTTTGTCAGGACTTTGTCAGTGCTGTAGATTGGCAGAGAAATGTTAGAATGAAGCCAAACTCAACAGGTCAGTAAAGCATGATGTGTCCATCGAACGGGTCCTGGACTAGTCCTCAGCAAACCTAAGATATGGACATTAAAAAAAAGGATCCTACTTAGGCGGCCTTGCTGGCACGCTCTTCTGTGGCGGGGGCCTGGTGAGCCAGAGTAATTTACACAACAAAAATAAGACTTCAAACTATGTTGTAATGCTTTGTGTTCCCTTTCAAACATGACTTGCTGCTTTGGGGAAACCAGAGATAACACTGTTCACTATCTCATTTGAAACTCCACAGGTCAGTAGAATGTGACATCTCCTATGATGTCTCCTGTCCAACGATCCCCACTATCCATGGTTTTCTCTGAGGCATCCATATGGTTGATGCCATGGTCACATGATCAGCAAATAGTTGAGGCTAAAGCGTCATCACAGAACAGGTAAGCTGACTAGTCGGCTACGCTTGTGCGACTACAGCGTTCTTTATATCAACCAACTACTGAAAAAGGGCTTGAACCATCTTTGGGCTCAACATTGAACAGAAGACAGTTCATCATGAACATGAAACTGACTGTCGAAGCTCTCTATCTGTCTATATCTGTCTATATCTTTATATATATACACACTACCGCTCAAAAGTTTGGGATCACAGTGAAATGTTCTTGTTTTAATGGAGTATCTTCTTCCTTAACACAACATTGGACTGACGGGTCTCTAAAGAAAGTTGTTTCTTTCTGGTCATTGTGAGTCGGTCAGCAAGCCATCAACTGCTGATCTTCAGATACTAAACTAACCTAGAATGTTGTTCCCTTTTATACTCACTTATTAGTAGAATGTTTTTCAGCTGTGATCATAATTGATCAAGAGTGTCCTAACAACCAATTAGTCCAATAACATCCTTAACTTGGATTGGTGGTCGTACCAGGAGATTTAGACAGAGGACTGAGAATTACTGATAATAGAACTATATGCAAAATAAGCCTCTATACAAAAATAGACTTTAATACAAACATTTTTATTCTTTAAAAATCATCTGATACACTTACATTCATTGGGAAATGGACAATATTGTTTGTGAATTGCATGAAAATTGCATGAAATGAAATTCTAAAGAGATCCTAAACTTTTGAGCAGTAGTGTATATATACACTCACACAATAATGTTTTAATACAGAGAGCGAGCTCTGATCAAATCTTGGCTAGCTCCACGTTTCTGGCTGTGCGTGCTACAGGAGAACGGCCCACTGGAAGTAGTTACCTGGGCTCTGGCTGAGCCCCTGGGGCCAAGCTGCTGCTTTTATTTGCCTCGTGTCTCCAGTAACACATGAAAGCTTCGGGCCGAGGAGCGCCGCTTTAACGAGAGCTTTTAGAATGTTAAAGGCTCCGAGCACCGCCGCGCCCGTCCCACCAGAAACAGCCCTCCGTCAGCACCTTTAGCTCCACCAGACCTGCTTATGTGCTTACTGATATCCTCACATATCACTATCTATAAAACAGGTACAGTACAGCTAAAACAGTAGCATACTGTAACATACTCTGGTGTATATATATATATATATATACACAGGGGTTGGACAATGAAACTGAAACACCTGGTTTTAGACCACAATAATTGATTAGTATGGTGTAGGGCCTCCTTTTGCAGCCAATACAGCGTCAGGTGGTCTTGGGAATGACATATACAAGTCCTGCACAGTGGTCGGAGGGATTTTAAACCATTCTTCTTGCAGGACAGTGTCCAGGTCACTACATGATGCTGGTGGAGGAAAACATTTCCTGACTCGCTCCTCCAAAACACCCCAAAGTGGCTCAATAATATTTAGATCTGGTGACTGTGCAGGCCATGGGAGATGTTCAACTTCACTTCATGTTCATCAAACGAATCATTCTCCAGTCTTACTGTGTGTACTGGTGCATTGTCCTCCTGATACACTGCACCATCTTCAGGATACAATGTTTGAACCATTGGATGCACATGGTCCTCCAGAATGGTTCGGTAGTCCTTGGCAGTGACGCGCCCATCTAGCACAAGTATTGGGCCAAGAGAATTCCATGATATGGCAGCCCAAACCATCACTGATCCACCCCCATGCTTCACTCTGGGCATGCAACAGTCTGGGTGGTCTGCTTCTTTGGGGCTTCTCCACACCGTAACTCTCCCGGATGTGGGGAAAACAGTAAAGTTGGATCATCAGAGAACAATACATGTTTACATTGTCCACAGCCCAAGATTTGATCTCCTTGCACCATTGAAACCGACGTTTGGCATTGGCACGAGTGACCAAAGGTTTGGCTATAGCAGCCCGGCCGTGTATACTGACCCTGTGGAGCTCCTGACGGACAGTTCTGGTGAAACAGGAGAAGCTGAGGTGAACATTTAATTCTGCTGTGATTTGATCAGCCGTGGTTTTATGTTTTTGGATACAATCCGGGTTAGAACCCAACATCCCTTTCAGACAGCTTCCTCTTGCGTCCACAGTTAATCCTGTTGGATGTGGTTGGTCCTTCTTGGTGGTATGCTGACGTTACCCTGGATACCGTGGGTCTTGACACATCACAAAGACTTGCTGTCTTGGTCACAGATGCGCCAGCAAGACGTGCACCAACAATTTGTCCTCTTTTGAACTCTGGTATGTCCCATAATGTTGTGTTATTGTAATATTTAGAGATAAACTGTGATCTTACCTGCTAACTGAACTTCACACTCTGCTCTTACTGGTGCAGGTAATGAAGATTGACCACCAGACTGGTCCAATTTAGCCATGAAACCTCCCACACTAACATGACAGGTGTTTCAGTTTCATTGTCCAACCCCTGTATATATTCTATGTGTGTGTTTTATGTCTGATGGACTCCAGGAAGAATAGCTGCTATCATTATAGGAGCCAATGGGGACCCAAATAAAATAAACACATAAACACACAAGCAAGATTTTTAGAGATTAATAACTAATTTTAACTTTTAATCCAGTATGAATCTGCAGTGTGTGTAGTGTTTACAGTCCGTTAAACAGTATGTGTATGTGTGTAATGTGGCCTTCTGTGTCAGTAAGCTTGTTTTTTACTTAGGGGTGTTTTTTGGGGTCAACCCTCAGGGTAAAGCCGGCAGCTGGTGGTGACCTCCCCTGCCCTGAGTTTAGGTGTGAAGATCAACGCGGCTCCAAAAAAAAAAACATATATCTAAATTTTGGTTGATTTTTATTTTCCTACATCATCCGTTTACATTGTGTTCAAATTTCATGATGAAGGGACCAATAGAAATGCTCCAAAATAGCTTGGAAAAAATTCTGGTTCCATTGACTTACATTGAAGGTAAAGACAGTTTTTGGTCTCTCCTGTAAAGTGGAGATGCTTTTATTGTTTTTTTTAGTTTGTTTTTTTGGACCAATGATGACGTGCCTTTTGATCAAGTTTTTAACCAATGAGAGCTTCTTCTTAATTATGATTTAGCCTCGTTGATCATTTTTGTGGCTGGTCAACTACAATGGATGTATGTGGAGTTTTAATTTACCAAACTAATTAATTCACCTACTTAACGAATCCAAGAGTTTCCGTTAGGTTGGCTGTAGCACTGACACAGCGAGCTCAGCCTGAGGGCTGCAGTCTGGGTGGTACACGCCACCCCTCCACCTCTCTCTCCCAACATTCCAGCCCTCCAGAAAAGATGAACGAGGAAGAAAAGAAGAGAATAACAGTCGCCCTCCGACCAAGATGAAAGCTCTTCCACTTAAGAGCGTATTAGCCGAGTAAACTGCATTCGCGACGGGAGGGGAAATATCAAATTAGGCTCTTCTAACATCAAACAGCATCAGCCACCATAATGTCACCCCTCCCCTTTTCTTAGACACAATTCGTCTGCATTAAAAAAAGAGAGTAAAGTGTAAATACATCTCCAGCTTCCTGTGAGGATCAGAGAGAAACACACGCGTGTGAGTGTGAGCGCCTGGGAGCGGTTACGCTCAGTATGAGGGAGAATAAAGCAGCCAGATATGCATGCATGAGCATTGATGAGTAAATATTGATCTCGACCTCTAGCGAAGCCTCTGTCCCTCCGCAGGAGGCGGCTAAATATTGAAACAGCTCCAGGAAGCGTCCAACCTAAAGGACGGAGAGCCACTGAGAGCAGGTCGATACAGATAAAAACCCTATACAGGTGACTCAGTTTTACCTGGAGTGATTACTGTGGAGTGATTTTAAAGCAGTGTGTGTAGTGTTTACAGTCAGACAGTAATAACTGTGGAGTGATTATAATCCAGTATGAATCTACAGTGTGTGTAGTGTTTACGGTCTGACAGTAATAACTGTGTTGTGAATTTAATCCAGTATGAATCTGCAGTGTGTGTAGTGTTTACAGTCTGACAGTAATAACTGTGGAGTGATTATAATCCAGTATGAATCTGCAGTGTGTGTAGTGTTTACAGTCTGACAGTAATAACTGTGGAGTGATTATAATCCAGTATGAATCTGCAGTGTGTGTAGTGTTTACAGTCTGAGAGTAATAACTGGAGTGATTATAATCCAGTATGAATCTGCAGTGTGTGTAGTGTTTACCGTCTGACAGTAATAACTGTGGAGTGATTTTAATCCAGTATGAATCTGCAGTGTGTGTAGTGTTTACAGTCTGACAGTAATAACTGTGGAGTGATTATAATCCAGTATGAATCTGCAGTGTGTGTAGTGTTTTACCAGTCTGACAGTAATAACTGTGGAGTGATTATAATCCAGTATGAATCTGCAGTGTGTGTAGTGTTTACAGTCTGACAGTAATAACTGTGGAGTGATTATAATCCAGTATGAATCTGCAGTGTCTGTAGTGTTTACGGTCTGACAGTAATAACTGGAGTGATTATAATCCAGTATGAATCTGCAGTGTGTGTAGTGTTTACTGTCCTGACAGTAATAACTGTGGAGTGATTATAATCCAGTATGAATCTGCAGTGTGTGTAGTGTTTACAGGCTGACAGTAATAACTGTGGAGTGATTATAATCCAGTATGAATCTGCAGTGTGTGTAGTGTTTACAGTCTGACAGTAATAACTGGAGTGATTATAATCCAGTATGAATCTGCAGTGTGTGTAGTGTTTACAGTCTGACAGTAATAACTGTGGAGTGATTATAATCCAGTATGAATCTGCAGTGTGTGTAGTGTTTACAGTCTGACAGTAATAACTGTGGAGTGATTTTAATCCAGTATGAATCTGCAGTGTGTGTAGTGTTTACAGTCTGACAGTAATAACTGTGTAGTGATTTTAATCCAGTATGAATCTGCAGTGTGTGTAGTGTTTACAGTCTGAGAGTAATAACTGGAGTGATTATAATCCAGTATGAATCTGCAGTGTGTACAGTCTGACAGTCATAACTGTGGACTGATAATCCATTATGAATCTGCAGTGTGTACAGTATGACAGTAATAATTGTGGACTGATAATCCATTATGAATCTGCAGTGTGTACAGTATGACAGTAATAACTGTGGAGTGATTATAATCCAGTATGAATCTTCAGTGTGTAGAGTGTTTACAGTCAGACAGTAATAACTGTGGAGTGATTTTAATCCAGTATGAATCTGCAGTGTGTGTAGTGTTTACCGTCTGACAGTAATAACTGTGGAGTGATTTTAATCCAGTATGAATCTGCAGTGTGTGTAGTGTTTACAGTCTGACAGTAATAACTGTGGAGTGATTATAATCCAGTATGAATCTGCAGTGTGTGTAGTGTTTACAGTCTGACAGTAATAACTGTGGAGTGATTATAATCCAGTATGAATCTGCAGTGTGTGTAGTGTTTACAGTCTGACAGTAATAACTGTGGAGTGATTATAATCCAGTATGAATCTGCAGTGTTTGTAGTGTTTACAGTCTGACAGCAATAACCGTGGAGTTGATTATAATCCAGTATGAATCTGCAGTGTGTGTAGTGTTTACAGTCTGACAGTAATAACTGTGGAGTGATTATAATCCAGTATGAATCTGCAGTGTGTGTAGTGTTTACAGTCTGACAGTAATAACTGTGGAGTGATTTTAATCCAGTATGAATCTGCAGTTATTACAGTCTGACAGTAATAACTGGAGTGATTATAATCCAGTATGAATCTGCAGTGTTTGTAGTGTTTACAGTCTGACAGTAATAACAGTGGAGTTGATTATAATCCAGTATGAATCTGCAGTGTGTGTAGTGTTTACAGTCTGACAGTAATAACTGTGGAGTGATTTTAATCCAGTATGAATCTGCAGTGTTTGTAGTGTTTACAGTCTGACAGTAATAACTGTGGAGTGATTTTAATCCAGTATGAATCTGCAGTGTGTGTAGTGTTTACAGTCTGACAGTAATAACTGTGGAGTGATTATAATCCAGTATGAATCTGCAGTGTGTGTAGTGTTTACAGTCTGACAGTAATAACTGGAGTGATTATAATCCAGTATGAATCTGCAGTGTGTGTAGTGTTTACAGTCTGACAGTAATAACTGTGGAGTGATTATAATCCAGTATGAATCTGCAGTGTGTGTAGTGTTTACAGTCTGACAGTAATAACTGTGGAGTGATTATAATCCAGTATGAATCTGCGGGTGTTTGGATAGGAATTGGAAATGAAGGCTGATCTCTGATCACAGTACTGTACATATACAGCCCTCTGTTTAACCCATGCCGCTCCAGCAGTGCTGAGGTTTACTGCTGTTTCTCTGATTAGCACTATCTCAGGAGCTGAGAGCCAAACACGCTCCACCACCATTATCCACGTCTGCCAGCTGTGCCTCATAAACACCGCCTTTTGTGCCTCAGAGGCACCTTTGATCAGCCGGACTCGCCCTGTCCAATCGCTCTTCCTCATAAATATCTTCCACTGATACACAGAACCGGACCCTCATTGTGGCTTCATTCAGCTCCTTGTAACAGATGATCAGGACGGGACGGGTGCTGATATAAAGATATGCCGGGTTATTTACGGCTCTTTTCAAATGATGCCCCTCATTCAGGACCACCTGTGGGACCACAGATAACGAGAGGGCACAAATAATGCTGACAGTAGTGAGCGTCGTTCACCTCCTCGCTCCACCAGCGCCGACAATAAAACCACCACAAAGGAGATCAGGACGACGGAGATGATTTAAAGACCCCTAAATCAGAACTAGGCGGCCTAAATGACCAGTTAGCACCGGAACAGCGCCGTCACGTACGAGTCATGATTTGAGTTAACCCTTTAAACTCCCAGCTTCAACATTAAGGCCTTTTATTTAGTAATGATAGAGAACAAAGAAACTGATTCATTCTAATAATAGACAATACAATTCAAAGGGACATCCACCAACTTTCTAAATTACTTTACTGTGAAGGGTGGATTGGTGATAAGTGCTCTGCTCAGAACTGTTCACAGTGGTGGTGAATGGAACCAGACTCAACCAAATCCTCACAGCAATATTTCAACATCAGTACCTGACCTCACTAACACTCAATCAAATCCTCACAGCAATGTTTCAACATCAGTACCTGACCTCACTAACACTCAATCAAATCCTCACAGCAATGATCAACATCAGTACCTGACCTCACTAACACTCAATCAAATCCTCACAGCAATGTTTCAACATCAGTACCTGACCTCACTAACACTCAATCAAATCCTCACAGCAATGTTCAACATCAGTACCTGACCTCACTAACACTCAATCAAATCCTCACAGCAATGTTCAACATCAGTACCTGACCTCACTAACACTCAATCAAATCTTCACAGCAATGATCAACATCAGTACCTGACCTCACTAACACTCAATCAAATCCTCACAGCAATGTTTCAACATCAGTACCTGACCTCACTAACTCTCAATCAAATCCTCACAGCAATGTTTCAACATCAGTACCTGTCCTCACTAACACTCAATCAAATCCTCACAGCAATGATCAACATCAGTACCTGACCTCACTAACACTCAATCAAATCCTCACAGCAATGTTTCAACATCAGTACCTGACCTCACTAACACTCAATCAAATCCTCACAGCAATGATCAACATCAGTACCTGACCTCACTAACACTCAATCAAATCCTCACAGCAATGTTCAACATCAGTACCTGACCTCACTAACACTCAATCAAATCCTCACAGCAATGTTTCAACATCAGTACCTGACCTCACTAACACTCAATCAAATCCTCACAGCAATATTTCAACATCAGTACCTGACCTCACTAACACTCAATCAAATCCTCACAGCAATGTTTCAACATCAGTACCTGACCTCACTAACACTCAATCAAATCCTCACAGCAATGTTCAACATCAGTACCTGACCTCACTAACACTCAATCAAATCCTCACAGCAATGTTTCAACATCAGTACCTGACCTCACTAACACTCAATCAAATCCTCACAGCAATGTATCAGCATCAGTACCTGACCTCACTAACACTCAATCAAATCCTCACAGCAATGTATCAGCATCAGTACCAGACCTCACTAACATTCAATCAAATCCTCACAGCAATGTTTCAGCATCAGTACCTGACCTCACTAACACTCAATCAAATCCTCACAGCAATGTTTCAACATCAGTACCTGACCTCACTAACATTCAATCAAATCCTCACAGCAATGTTTCAGCATCAGTACCTGACTTCACTAACCCTCAATCAAATCATCACAGCAATGTTCAACATCAGTACCTGACCTCACTAACACTCAATCAAATCCTCACAGCAATGTTTCAACATCAGTACCTGACCTCACTAACACTCAATCAAATCCTCACAACAATGTTCAACATCAGAGAGAGAGAGAGAGAGAGAGAGAGAGAGAGAGAGAGAGACAGACAGAGAGAGAGAGAGAGAGAGAGAGAGACAGAGAGAGAGAGACAGAGAGAGATAGAGAGAGAGAGAGAGAGAGAGAGAGAGAGAGAGAGAGAGAGACAGAGAGAGACAGAGATAGAGAGAGAGAGAGAGAGAGAGAGAGAGAGGGGAAGACAGAGAGAGAGACAGACAGAGAGACAAAGATAGAGAGACAGAGAGAGAGACAGGAAGACAGAGAGAGAGAGAGAGAGAGAGAGAGAGAGAGAGATGAAATGGACCGCTTGCTTGCTCTGTCTGGAGATCAGCAGGGCATGAAGTCCAGCTTTGCCCACGTTCTCTTACTGTCTCTTTCATCAGGCCTCAGCCGAACAGTTCTAAATACCTCCCTGCGGAAAATAAACACGACCCGGCGAAGACATCTGCCCTTCTGGAAGGGAATTAAAAAAACAGGATCTGTTTGAACAGCTGTTGGGATCCTCTGTACTTTTGAACGTCGCGAGAGACGAGCACTGGAACAACACGGCGGCTGAAGACGTGGCCTGGAGGTCAGACTTAAAACAAATGATAACACTGCGCTCGGCGACGCTGCGCGTGAACCTCGGATGATGTTTATGAGGTCGTGCAGATCAGACAACATCACTATGACATAAACCCAAACTTCAGAACACACATGACTCTGCAGAGAGGTGGCTGTGCCGAGTTTTAGAACATGAACTCTGAGCTCGCTCATCCGGCCAACGAGCAATGCGCCGTCGCATGTTGTTTCAAACATAAAAGATAAAAGCCGGTCTCATGTTTCATAAATTTTCAGAAACAAATATGATAACTTTACAGGAGACGGAAAAACTTGCTGAACTTTTAATGTAAGTCAATGGAACCAGACGTCTTTCTGAGTCATTTGGGTCACTTTTAGTCAGTATGTCATAAAATTCACAAATAAAGTAAAGAACGACACGTCCTTTCAAATTTGGACAAAAACTGAAAATAGACAAGGTTTTAGTATCACAAGCATGTTAGTTCAGTACATGTAGCAGCAGCTTTGCTGGTGAACGCTTCTTGTGTAAAAAAAAAATTTAATTGAATTTTTCGACAAATTTAAAAATTAAATCTAAAAACCTTTTACAGGAGACAGAAGAACATACTCACACACACACTGTTAATGCAAGTCAATGGAACCAGACGTCTTTCTGAGTCATTTTGGGTCCTTTCCTTTAACCAGTATGTCATAAAATTCACATATAATGTAAAGAACTACATGTCCTTTCAAATTAGGACAAAAACTGAAAATGGACAAGGTTTTAGTATCACAAGCAGGCTAGTTCAGTACTTGTAGCAGCAGTTTTACTTGTGAACGCTTCCTGTGCTGAAAGTGTGGGTATATATGTAACATCTCTTTACAGGAGAAGGAAAAACTTGCTGAACTTTTAATGTAAGTCAATGGAACCAGACGTCTCTCTGAGTCATTTTGGGTCACTTCCTTTAGTCAGTATGTCATAAAATTCACATATAATATAAAGAAGAACACAACCTTTCAAATTAGAACAAAAACTGAAAATGGACCAAAATGGACATACAAAGCAGTAGTGATATAGCAAGGTTTAACGAGCATGTTAGTTCAGTACATGTAGCAGCAGCTTTGCTTGTGAACACTTCTTGTGTTAAAATTATTGGGGATAAATCTAAAAAACTTTACAGGAGACGGAAGAACATACTCATACACACACTGTTAATGTAAGTCAATGGAACCAGACGTCTTTCTGAGTCATTTTGGCTTCTTTTTTCATCAGTATGTTATAAAATTCACATGTAATGTAAAGAACAACACGTCCTTTCAAATTAGGACAAAAACTAAAAATGGACAAGGTTTTAAGTGTCCCAGCAGCAGTGATATAGTATAATGAGGATGTTAGTTCAGTACATGTAGCAGCAGCTTCACATGTGAACACTTCCTGTGCTGAAAGTCTCCAAAATGGCAACTTTACAGGAGAGGCCAAAAACTGTCTTCACTTTCAATGGAAGTCAATGGAACCAGAATTTTTTCCAAGCTATTTTGAAGCATTTGTATTGGTCCCTTTAATAAATTTGTTCACAGTGTAAATGGCAGCTGTTGCATTTCATTGATGTAGAGTAATAGAAATCGACAAAAATGGGAATACATGTTTTTCATTGGACAGTGACGATATGTAACATCTCCTTACAAGAGAAGGAGTCATTTTGGGTCACTTCCTTTGGTCGGTGTGTCATAAAATTATTATAACATATAATGTAAAGAACATCAGGTCCTTTCAAATTAGGACAAAAACTGAAAATGCACAAGGTTTTAGTTCCACTGACTTACAGCTTTGCTTGTGAACATTTCACTGCTAAACCATGTTGAGCATAAATCTAAAGACTAAAGAAACTTACTCATACACACACTGTTAATGTAAGTCTATGGAACCAGACGTCTTTCTGAGTCATTTTGGGTCCCTTTCTTTGGTCTATATGTCATAAAATTCACATATAATTTAAAGAACAACACGTCCTTTCAAATTAGGACAAAAACTGAAAATAGACAAGGTTTTAGTATCACGAGCAGGTTAGTTCAGTACGTGTAGCAGCAGTTTTACTTGTGAATGCTTCCTGTGCTGAAGATGTGGGTATATATGTAACACCTCTTTACAGGAGAAGGAAAAACTTGCTGAACTTTTAATGTAAGTCAATGGAACCAGACGTCTTTCTGAGTCATTTCAGGTCACTTCCTTTAGTCAGTATGTCATAAAATTCACATATAATATAAAGAAGAACACGTCCTTTCAAATTAGGACAAAAACTGAAAATAGACAAGGTTTTAGTATCACGAGCAGGTTAGTTCAGTACGTGTAGCAGCAGTTTTACTTGTGAATGCTTCCTGTGCTGAAGATGTGGGTATATATGTAACACCTCTTTACAGGAGAAGGAAAAACTTGCTGAACTTTTAATGTAAGTCAATGGAACCAGACGTCTCACTGAGTCATTTTGGGTCACTTTCTTTAGTTAGTATGTCATAAAAAATGCATATAATGTAAAGAACGACACGTCCTTTCAAATTATGACAAAAACTGAAAATGGAATCAAAATGGACATACAAAGGAGTAGTGATATAGCAAGGTTTAACAAGCATGTTAGTTCAGTACATGTAGCAGCAGCTTTGCTGGTGAACGCTTCTTGTGTTAAAAAAATTTTAATAGAATTTTTCGAAAAATTTAAAAATTAAATCTAAAATCCTTTTACAGGAGACAGAAGAACATACTCACACACACACTGTTAATGCAAGTCAATGGAACCAGACGTCTTTCTCAGTCATTTTGGGTCCCTTCCTTTAGTCAGTTCGTCATAAAATTCATGTATAATGTAAAGAACAACACGTCCTTTCAAATTAGGACTGAAAAACAACAAAAATGGACATACAAAGTTTTAGTCGTCCCAGCAGCAGTGATATAGTATAACCAGCATGTTAAGTCTATGGAACCAGACGTCTGTCCAAATAATTTTGGGTCACCTCTTTTGGTTTGTTCATCATAAAATTAAGCACATATCTACAAGTTCACTTATGGGTCCTAAAAGTCTTCCAGGAGCTACTAAACTTCAGCAGGAGCCTCAGCGGGCTGCAGTAAAAGTTAAAGAAGTCTCTTTTCCTGAGACTCCGTCGACACCATCAAACAAAGCAGTGATGTACGAGCAGGCCGAGCCCCCCGGCCCTCCACCCGCGTCACTCCGAGGCTGCTAACGCTAACTGAGGTAAACAATCCAAATCCAAACTTTTCACTCCAAGCTCCTCCGCCTTGAAGTGTGGCTTTTCTCCCAGAAGCCTCTTTCTCTCACCTGTATGTGTCAATCATTATTTTTTATTCTCTCCCTGCGCCGCTCGTCTCAGAGCGTCCCGCGCAACTAGCTTAGCCACTTTCAAGCCGCGAGCCGAGCCGTCCCAACGCGTCTTTCCCGCCCAAACTCGGCCGAGGCAGCCAATTACGGGGTGAGGTAACAAGCAGCCGGGATTGACAGTCCCTCCCACTCATTTGTCAACAAATCCGAACGGATGGCACGGGGGCGCGAAAACAAAAAAAAGCCCACCCAGGTAGGGCTCTCCTGCTCGTTATGGCTGACAAGTTGTCTCGCGATGATTTGCGGATCCTCCGCCTTTTTCATCTTGTGATGTATTCGTGAAATGCTGCCTCGCATTAGTGATACCACAGCCCTACTAGCAGGGGGTGGGCTACTCACCCTCTAAACCCCCCCAACAACCGGATGTATATAGAATAAAAGAGATATTCTATTAAAGAAGTCCCTGAAACTGTTGTAGGCTAGGCTAACAGGCTAACACCTGTGTGATTAAGCCCAGTCAAGAGGCCTGATGGCTTCGAACCACGAGGCAAACTAATCAACTCCGACCTTTAATTGCTTATTCACGTGGCCTAGAGTTTCCTGGACGGAGGGTCCGTGTTTTGTACCCCAGTGAACTGAATTAGTTCAAACTACAGTCTCACAGTATATACACTATTTAACAGCTACTACATATTCAGGCATTACATCTATACAGGGACCCTCTTCTGATCTGTTTAAACCTAAAGCATTAAAGGAGCGATGTGTGACACGACACAACCTGTCAAATTCATACTCCAAACAAATAGGGGGCAGCATAGCACCAGGAAGTTGAGGTATTGATCTGTATCCTAAGAAATAAGGACGTACAAAGTCCCACCTCCTCCCTATTCAGTCCCTACCTGTCTAGAAGAAACGTTGCAAGCTCAGCATCAACATAAACACTTACGCACTAGGGGGCAGTGAAACACCCACATACACACACACTAGTGAACACACACACTAGGGGGCAGTGAAACACCCACATACACATACACACACTAGTGAACATATACACACAAGGGGGCAGTAAAACACATACACACACACACTAGTCAATACACACTCTACGGGGCATTGAAACACTCACATACACATATACACACACACTAGTGAACACACACAGTAGGGGGCATTGAAACACCCACATACACACACACTAGTGAACACACACACTAGGGGGCATTGAAACACCCACATACACACACACTAGGGGGCATTGAAACACCCATATACACACACAGACTAGTAAACATATACACACTAGGGGGCAGTGAAACACCCACATACGCACACACTAGTGAACACACACACTAGGGGGCATTGAAACACCCCCATACGCACACACTAGTGAACACACACACACTAGGGGGCATTAAAACACCCACATACGCACACACCAGTGAACACACACAAACTAGGGGGCATTAAAACACCCACATATACACACATTAGTAAACACATACACTAGGGGGCAGTGAAACACCCACATACACACACACACTAGTGAACATATACACACAAGGGGTCAGTAAAACACTTACATACAAACACAAACACTAGTCAATACACACTCTACGAGGCATTGAAACACTCAAATACACATACACACACACACTAGTGAACACACACACTAGGGGGCATTGAAACACCCACATACACACACACTAGTGAACACACACACTAGGGGGCATTGAAACACCCACATACACGCACACTAGTGAACACACACACTAGGGGACATTGAAACACCCACATACGCACACACTAGTGAACACACACACACACTAGGGGGCATTGAAACACCCACATATACACACACACACACTATTGAACATATACACACTAGGGGGCAGTGAAACACCCACACACACACACACACACACGCCCACAAACACTAGGGCCAGTGAAACACCCACCCACACACACACTAGGCGCAGTGAAACACGTATTATTTACTATTAACATTAAAGGGTCAATAGCGTGAAAATTCATTGAATTGTTGTGATGTCACAAACATCTATGTATTTATATACATTTACGCTTAAAGTGTCCCAGCCTTTGTCGTGACTCAGACTCGATGTGTCCCAGTCTCGGCCTTGGTCCAGACTAAATCTGCCCCACCCTCTGTCTTCACTGGGACTTGACTTTGGACTTAATGTGTCCCGGTTTCGGTCGTGTCTCAGACTCAACATGTCCTGGACTTGACATTGACTTGGACTCAAATACAACACTTGTTTTTGGTAAATATAACAGAAGTGGAACTAAAATGAAAGATCAATGAAAAATCTCATATGGGCCCTTTAATTTGACCAAAGCCAGCAGTACTAAGCTATGACAGATACGTCTCTGCAACCCGAGCTACACGTTAACCTGAATAACAGAACGAGTGAAGAACACTTACATCTCTCCTTCTGTTCCTCAGGGCTACAGGACGCCTCCGCATCCACCAGCAGCCCGGACACCCCGAACAGCTTCTTCCCAGCATCCTCAGCAGCCTTCAGAGCCCCGGGAGACCCCGAGGGGACGCGGGCCACCCCAAAATCAAACTCCTTCCCCTCTGTGTCCGTGTAGCGCAGGTGAGGAGAAGCTTCCGGCTCCAGACAGCCCTTCAGACGCTTGGCTGGAAGGAAGGCGGACTGGTAAGCCCCGCCGTCCCGCTCCTCTACCGGAGAACTGAAGGGCCTGAAGGCGCCCACACCTCCGTGGGAGAGGACGCCCAGCGGAGAGCAGTCCAGATTAGCCGGGGCGAACTGAGGATGGAGGTGGAGGAGGGATGCGGGAAAGTCTCGGGGGGCAAAGCCTCCCTGCCGGTGGTACATGGAGGCGAACGTGTAGGAGCCGGCGGGGAACGGGAGGTGCATGTCTTTCTCCAAAGTGACGGGGACCCCGAAGGGTCGTGGAGGCTGGCATGGCACGGACGCATCTCTACCAGCCTCCGCGGTGGAGGCCAAGACCATCAGAGCAGGAGACGCCAGAGGACTTGGCACGTAGGAGGAGCTCTCCATCTTGAAGGCCGTCCGATGGAGGTCCATACCTGTTCGAGGTCTGGCGGTGGACGGAGGAAAACAGGAGACTGAGAACTTTAACGGGGTCCAGCAGCTGAGCAGATCATTCCCTGAACGACATCTGTGAGGAGAGAAACAAGGTTAATGATATTAATAGTGAGGGGGAAGGGGAATTCCACCAAAATTTAAAAACTGAAAATCCTATAAACTGATTCTAAGAAACAAAATACATTTCATTTGGGGACTATTTTTGCCTCACAGCACCCTGCATGTATCCCTCCACCAAGCTCCACCTTGTTTCAGTGGAAAATCTTCTCAAAGCCAGTATAAAGCCCTGTCTGACACATTCATAACTATTTACTGTAATAATAAGTTTCTGTGAGGAGCTTTTAGAGGTGGACGTCTGGTTCCATTCACCACCACTGTGAGCAGCTCTGACTCACTAAGTTTCTCTAGAACTGAGTGTTTCACACCGAACCCACTCCGAATGACTTTAATAACCACTTAAATACACAACTATAAATTACATTAATGATCATTTACAAACAAAACACAACAACCAACAGCAGCCATGGAAACACAAACCAACACAAAAACACAACTACTAACAAAAAACACTCAAAAACAAACACAAACCAATTAACACACCACAAAACTAACACAACACCACAAAACTAACACAACACAACAAAACTAACACAAACAGCTAACACACAACAAACCACTTAACACAAAACAACTAACACACAGCACAACACAACAACCAACAGCAACCATGAAAACACAAACCAACACAAAAACACAACAAAACTAACACAAAACAAATAACACCCAACAAAACTAAAACAAAGTTTTAACACACAACAAAACTAACACAAAACAAATAACACCCAACAAAACTAAAACAAAGTTTTAACACACAACAAAACTAACACAAAACAACAAAACTAACACAAACAGTTAACACACAACTACACTAACACACAACAACAAAACTAACACAAACAGTTAACACACAACAAAACTAACACAAACAGTTTTAACACAACACTAACACAAAACAATAAAACTAACACAAACAGTTAACACACAACAAAACTAACACAAACAGTTAACACACAACAACACTTACACAAAACAACAAAACTAACACAAACCAATTAACACACAACAACACTAACACAAAACAATGAAACTAACACAAACAGTTAACACACAACAAAACTAACACAAACAGTTTTAACACAACTACACTAACACAAAACAACAAAACTAACACAAACCAATTAATACACCACAACAAAACTAACACAAACCAATTAATACACCACAACAAAACTAACACAACACAACAAAACTAACACAAACAGTTAACACACAACAAAACTAACACAAACAGTTTTAACACAACTACACTAACACAAAACAACAAAACTAACACAAACAGTTTTAACACAACTCTAACACAAAACAACAAAACTAACACAACACAAACAGTTAACACAAAACAATTAACACACAGCACAACATAGCACAACAAAACTAACACAACACACTTAACACCCAACACAACACAACAAAACTAACACAACACACTTAACACCCAACACAACACAACAAAACTAACACAACACACTTAACACCCAACACAACAAAAAAGAAAAATGTAATTCAATGGAACCTGAATTTTTCATTTTGTCAAAACAATCACAAACATTACAGGACAAGAATATTACCTATTAATAATAATAATAATAATAATAATAATAATAATAATAATAATAATAATAATAATAATAATAATAATAATAATTTTACAAATATACTAAAAATACAAAATACACATATACAACACACCACACAATATACACAACATACTAACATACACAACACACACAGCTTACAACACACACAACATAAACAACACACACAACATAAACAACACACCACACAATATACACAACATACTAACATACACAGTACACACCGCTTACACCACACACAACATAAACAACACACACAACATAAACAACACACACAACATAAACAACACACCACACAATATACACAACATACTAACATACACATTACACACAGCTTACACCACACACAACACACACAACATAAACAACACACAACATAAACAACACACCACACAATATACACAACATACTAACATACACATTACACACCGCTTACACCACACACAACATAAACAACACACACAACATAAACAACACACCACACAATATACACAACATACTAACATACACATTACACACCGCTTACACCACACACAACACACACAGCTTACAACACACACAACATAAACAACACACACAACATAAACAACACACCACACAATATACACAACATACTAACATACACAGTACACACCGCTTACACCACACACAACACACACAACATAAACAACACACACAACATAAACAACACACACAACATAAACAACAACAAACTACATACACAATAATACAGAAACAGTCAAACACATAAAACACTAATGAACAAACTGACTGACTCTAAACTCTGACTCTAAACTCTGACTCTAAACTCTGACTGTGATGTAATCAGAACACTGAGATTTACTCCTACTGACCAGCACGAGGAGCGGAGAAGAAGAGCGGAGATCAGAACTGACCACAACACACACACACACACATACACACACACACACACACACATACACACACACACACACACACACAGGAGGAGAGAAATGAAAGAGGAGAGAATGAGAGGAGAGAAAGAGATAGACTCTCTCTCTCTCTGTGTGTAACTCACCGCTCTGTGTCTCCGCGCGAGCACAACTGGCAGCGGACAGCGCGCGAGCCGCACGGAGCAAAGCACGCGCTCCCCCTACACACACACACACACACACACACACACACACACACACACACACACACACACTCATGTGCTCCCACTCTCTCTCCCTCTCTCTCTCTCTCACACACACACTAAATGTCTTTTTTCTTTCTCTACTGCTCTTCCTTTTCGCTCCGGTCTGAGATCCCTTCCTTTGTACTCTCTTCACTCTTCTATCTGCATCTATTTAATGTCACTTTTCTCTTTATTTCTCTTTATTTCTCTGTATTTTCTCTCTCGTTTTACTAGTTTCTCCCTTTTTCCTTCATGTTCTCATGTTTTTCATCACTCTTCCCCCTTTCACCTCCTCTATCTTTCAATTTTTCTCTCTTGTTTCTTTCTATCATTCTCTGTCTCTTTCTATTACTCCTCTCTCGCTCTCTCTATCTCTCTTTCTGTGCTCCTTTTTCTCTATCACTTTCTTTTTTAGAATTGCTTTTCTTTATCTCCTCCCTATCACTCTTTCCTGTTTATTATTATTATTACTATTACTTCTCTGTCTAATCCACTTCATTATTTATATATATATATATATATATATATATATATATATATATATATATATATATATATATATATATATATATATATTGTATTATACATATGTATGTATATACATAAATATATATATGTAACTTTACAGGAGAGACCAAAAACTTTCAATGTAAGTCAATGGAACCAGAATTCTTTCCAAGCTATTTTGAAGCACTTCTATTGGTCCAATCATCATGAAATTTTCAAACTACAATAAAAAAAATTAAATTTGGCAAAAATGGAGATATACGTTTTTCATTGTTTTTCCTGTTTTTCATACACTACCACTCAAAAGTTTGGGATCTCAGTGAAATGTTCTTGTTTTAATGGAGTATCTTCTTCCTTAACACAACAATGGACTGACGGGTCTCTAAAGAAAGTTGTTTCTTTCTGGTCATTGTGAGTCGGTCAGCAAGCCATCAACTGCTGATCTTCAGATACTAAACTAACCTAGAATGTTGTTCCCTTTTATACTCACTTATTAGTAGAATGTTTTTCAGCTGTGATCACAATTGATCAAGAGTGTCCTAACAACCAATTAGTCCAATAACATCCTTAACTTGGATTGGTGGTCGTACCAGGAGATTTAGACAGAGGAC